>PVJN01018836.1:0-38328 GCA_004026805.1 Lasiurus borealis
CCTGCCGTTCTGGCTTGAGGGGACAGTCCGGGGGGAGAAGGGCAGGGGAGGGTCCTGGCGGTGTACCCTGCACACGTAATAAACGGCAGAATCACACACTTCCGGAGACCACCTGTGTGGACTTCTCACACGTGGGGGGGGTTTGGAGGCCGCTGGGGCGGGAAACCCCAGGGCAGACAAACAGGCCTTCCAGGAAAGGCTGGGGTGGGGGCAGTAGCTCCAGCGAAGCTCAAGCCCTTACAGAAATGTGGGTGTCCCTTTGGCCGCCTCCCTTGCTTCCGGACCCACCTGGGCAGGACGGGCCATTATTTCCGGGAAGAGCCTTCCAGTGCCTTCTCTTGCAGCCGCCAGCCGGCACCTGCTGCTCAGGCGGGCACAGTCCCAGGTGCGGGACACCAAAGCCGGCAGAGTCCCGGCCTCCTGGAAGCCCGTCTTGTACCAGGTGGCCATGGAGGACCAGAGAGGCTGAGTGACCGGCCCAGGTCACACAGCTGGAACCCGGCTGGGGTGTTGGCTGGTTAAGGGGTCTGGGTGCTCTCTGGAGAGACCCCCCACCCCGATACACACCCCACACCCTCCCAGGTGATAGGGAAATCGCTGCCGGGTGCCGGCCCCCTGCAGCTGGAGCTGCGCACGCAGGAGGGGGGGAGGGAGAGTGGGCGCGGTATTTCCAGCCGAGGTGACTCACGGATTCCACTGGGCTATTTGCAGCCCCGACACTCATCAGCCTGGGGTTTGGGGGAGGAGCCGGACCAGCCCCCACCCTTCCTCAGCTCCCACCTGCAGGGTCAGGCTCACCTTGGTGTGGGGACCCCAGCAAAGCGTCCCCTCCCCCCTCTTGGGTGGGGCTGGAGTGAGCTGGGCCATCGTCAGCCGCCCCGGCAGGAAAAGGGGTCAGCTCTCCTGTGGCCAAGGGGGCCGAATACTTTCCACCCCCCACCCCCAGAGGCCAGCAGCCCCCTCCCCAGACTGCGGTGGGGGGAGGAGGGTCATGCAGAGGACACGACTGAGCTGAGGCAGCCTTCCAGCCAAGGTGACCTAGGGAAGAGGAGGGTCGGGAGGAGGGGATGCCGGCTGCCCACTTCCATAGGCTCCGCCCCGGTCCCGCCCCCTCACCCTGGGACTGGCGGCCACCCTTTGTCTCCTCGGGCCCCCCACCCTTTGCAGGCTAATAATAGGCCTGGCTGAGGGCCCTGCGCCCCACCCCCACCCCGCGCCGAATAATTATAGCAGCCCCATTCATTGAGAGCCCGGAGTGTGCCAAGCACACTGCTCATCCCTACGAAAACCCTGCGAGGCGGGGACCAGGGAGGACGGGCAGGGTCACAGAGGTCAGGCCACAGGCCCAAGGTCACCCAGTGGGGAAGGGGCAGGGCCGGGATTTGAATCCCTGGCCGCAGCTCTGCCCTGTGCAGCCCCGGCCCTGTGGTTCAGTTGGTCGAATGTTGCCCACGGAGAGGACATCGGTGGATGCCAGGCTGAGGCACATGCCCAGGTTGAGGCGCATGCCCGGTAGAGGGCATGCAGAAGGCAGCTGACTGATGTTTCTCTCCCTCTCCCTCTCTACAAAACCAATAGCTCCGGCCAGTTTGGCTCTGTGGATAGTGAGTCAGCCTGCAGACTGAGGGTCCTGGGTTTGATTCTAGTCCAGGGCACATGCCTGGGTTGCAGGCTGGATCCCTAGTGAGGGGCGTGCAAGAGGTGGCCAATCAATGATTCTCATCATTGATGTTTCTATCTCTCTCTCCCTTTTCCTTCCTCTCTGAAATCAATAAAAATATTTTTAAACATATATTTAAAAATCAATAAAAAACATGTTTGCCCTGGCTACTTTGGTTCAGTGGATAGAGCCTTGGCCTGTGGGCTGAAGGATCCCAGGTCAAAGCCTCCTCCTCCGAAAAGCCTTCCAGAGCTACCAGCTCACTCACAGGCCCAAAGCACCCTTGACCCATGCATTGTCTTCAACAGAGACTCAGATAAATAAATTTAAAAAAAGCACATGGGAGAGGTCAGACTCTGGGGCCTCACCCACTTGGTTGGCCAGCCCCGACCCCTTGGGGAGTCAGTTCCAACTCCTTTTGGTACCCGCGGAAGGCGGAGGCCCAGGGAGGGGGAGGGTCGTGCCCAGGGTCAAACAGCAAGTCGGTGGCAGCGGGGGAATGAAGACCCAGACCTCCGGGACCTCAGGCCGGTCTTCTCTACCAAACCATCCCCCACCCCATGGCCACCTTCCTGGCCCAGAGGTCAGCCCCACCCCCACACTGCACCCTGCAGCTCCCTTCTCCGCCATCCACTCCCCTATCTGCCGTGGATCCCGGTTCTGCAAGAATAGAAGAATAGCCCTGACCGGTTTGGCTCAGTGGATAGAGCGTTGGGCTGTGGACTGAAAGGTCCCAGGTTCGATTCCGATCAAGGTCCATGTACCTTGGTTGCGGGCACATCCCCAGTAGGAGGTGTGGAGGCAGCTGATGGATGTTTCTCTCTCATTGATGTTTCTAGCTCTCTGTCCCTCTCCCTTCCTCTCTGTAAAAAATCAATGATATATAAAGAATAGAAAAATAGGCCTATTCTGTCCTCTTGCTTCCAAGCCTGGCATGGGAAAGAAACTAAGTAAATGTTTGTAGGATTTTTTATTATTTTTTTAAAGCTAGCAAGCTTCGCCCAGCCTGTGAGGCTCAGTGGTTGAGCATGGACCTATGAACCGGGAGGTCACGGTTGGATTCCCAGTCAGGGCACATGTCTAGTTTGTGGGCTCCATCCCCAGTAGGGGGCGTGCAGGAGGCAGCCCAGCAATGATTCTCTCTCATCACTGATATTTCTCTCTCTTCCACTCCCTTCTTCTCTGAAATCAATAAAAATATATTAAGTAAATAAATAACAAGCTTCAGTAAAGAGTGGCGGGTCCGTCACAAACTCTGGAACCACATGACCTGGGACCACATGTTGGCTCTACTTTTTCTGACCTGTGTGACCTTGAGCAAGTACCTTAACCTCTCTGTGCTGACATAAAATGGCGCTCATAGGCTCTACCTGTTGGAATTGTTTTTGTAATGCATGTTAATGTAAACAACAACAACAACAAACACTCACACCTGTAAGAATTTTTGTCAATTTATTTGAGTCAAACTGTTGACAACTGCCAGGGAGCAGAATCTCAATGCACTGGGACAGTGCTCCGGAGTTCGGGGTCCCCAGTAATCAACCACCAGGGAGCCTTTTTCTGATGCAAAAGCCAAGAGTCTTCATTCAAACCCGGGTTTGGCTCCCAGCCTCTTTCTGGCGCAGCAGCGAGACGAGAGAGCGAGCCCCGGAAGAACAGTGGGTTATATGGGGTTTGGTCATGTGGGTGGGCTTAGGGAAGCGATGTGGGATACAGAGATTGGTCGCTGTGTTCCTGGAGCTTCATTGGTCCACTCGGGCGGTGGTCGGGGAAGCTAGGACATGGCTGGCACACCTGTGGCCACTCCCAGAAAAGGGAGGGGGTTTAGGCCAGGGGCCCAGCCCTAGAGGACAAGATGGAGGAGAGTTCGTTTCTGCTTTGTCCTTTCAGTTTATACATTAGCATCAAAGGCGAAGACGTAAGTGGGTTACATGAGATCCACTGGGGACAGATTGGGGCGATGGGAGAAAGCAAATCGGGGGGACCTCTGGGATTGGATAGAAAGTAAAATGACAGGCACATGCTTCTTTACACAGGTGGACACAAGACAGGTATCAGTCAACAATTAACAGGATAATCATAACAATTAGGGATCCGTGGGCTCAGCCAGGGCCGTGCTCTGACGTGACCGGCGGCTCTGACACCCCACAGGTAGGTTATCTCGGACGCAAACCAACAGCAGGCGCAGTCAGGACCGAACTTGGCCTTCGCCAGGGAAGATCCTGGCCGAGGACATGACCGCCCACTGGGCACGGTTGGTAACGAAAGGTTTGAATTTCAGACCGCGCTTCGTGGTGCCTGTAGGTCTCGGTTTGCAGGGCTGCCCTGCAGGCCTCTCCGGAGGTAGTCAGGTTGGCCTGGGCCCCTTTTCGTACACACATGTGAAAGCTTCGGCACTTGGTAGTGACATGGCTCACGTATGCCATGCACTGAGGCCCAGTAGGGTGCAGACACTGATATTCACCGGGGTTTGGGTCCTGTATCCCCAGTCTCACCCACACTCTCCCTAGTGCCATGGGGACCAAGATATGGGCGGTGGGGAGGTGGGGGGTGTCAGAGGAGCTGCCCTAGTACCCGGGTCTTCTCTCCAGGAAAAGCAGGGGAGGGCAGAGCGAAAAGGTTCCCTGGCCCTCACAGAGCCTGGGACGGGGCAGGAGTGGGGGGTGGTGAGGCCAGGGGGGGAGGTGGGGATGGAATCTCCTGAGCTTTAGTCCTCCCAGCAATAAACAAAGATCAGACGCCGCCCCCAGGCAGCTGCGAGGAAGCTGGGAGAGGCCATGTTGAGGTGTAAGCGCCATGAATGCTAAGCTCTCCTTCAAACTGTTGTTTTCCAGAATCAAAGGTCCCACCCACACGGGGTCTGCCCTCCACCACGCGGAGTCCTGAGGGGCTGGGTGTCTTCAGCCGGCTGGATGGGCGAGCCAGGCCAGGGCCTCTGGGCAGGGGCGGGGGGCTGTTTACTGTCAGCACAGCTGGCCTGGGGCTCACTGCCAGCACCAGCCGCCCAGTCCCCCAGCGCCTGGAGCCAGGGCCCGCCTTCCAGGAGAGCGTGGGGGCTCCTAGACGGGGTGGGGGCCCGCTGGGTGCCTCCCTGCAGGACAAAGAGCAGGGCTGCCGGCCCCAGGGAGCCGGAGAGGAGGGGGCGGGATGGCAGATCTGAGCTTTCCAACTTCCTCCCTTCTCACACAATTCTTCACCATCTACTACTAGGCATGCTGAGGCACTGCGGACTGCTAACTTAATTCAAAAGGCCTTTCGAAAGCAGAGGCAACAGGTATTTATTTCCATTGCAGGGCAGGGCGCATGTCCAGGTTTCAGGTTCAGTCTCTAGTAGAGGGCAGCCAATCAATTCTTTCTCATCAATGTTTCTCTCTCTCTCCCTCTCCATAAAATCAATAAAAACATACTTTTAAACAATAAAAATATCTCATTGGAGCATTTGAGATCTTGCTTCTTGGCAATGTCATCAGTTTGGCTCAAATAAACTCTTATAAACATTAAATACATATATAAAATGCCCTCATTTATTTTTGGTGGGACATGGCCCTGAATTAAGTATGGCTGCCAACCTAGGGACACATTCACTTATTCACCCTTTCACTCATTGGTTCAATAAAGTCTATCATTTATTCTTATTTTTTAATATATATTTTATTGATTTTTTTTTATGGAAAGGAAGGGGAAGGGATAGAGAACTAGAAACATTGATGAGAGAGAAACATCGATCAGCTGCCTCCTGCACACACCCTACTGGGGATGTGCCCACAACCAAAGTACATGCCCTTGACCAGAATCAAACCTGGGACCCTCGAGCTCCTCTGACACTTCTCTCCACCCCCCAACCCCCGAAGGCCGACGCTCTATCCACAGAGCCAAACCGGTTAGGGTTATTATTATTTTTTAAATATGTTTTTATGATTTCAGAGAGAAAAGGAAAGAGAGAGAGAGAGAAACATCAATGATGAGAGAGACTCCTCGACCAGCTGCCTCCTGCACGCCCCCCATTGGGGGTTAAGCCCAAAACCTGGGCATGTGCCCTAATGGGGAACCGAACTGTGACCCAGTTCATAGGTCGATACTCAACCAATGAGCCACACCGGCCGGATTAAAGTCTACCGCTGATTCACTGATTCATCCCGCCCCAGGTTTTCGGCAAGTCCCTACAGTATGGTCTGTTTCCAAGCTCGAGGCCCAAATTACTTCCATTTCCAGCCGGATCTGCCACTTCCTGGCTGTGTGACCAGCTGCTTACCCTGCCAGAGCCCCGGTTCCTCATCTGTAACCTGGAATCGCACCTCACAGGACTGTGCTGACGAGACTAACTGAGCTGCCGAAACCGGTTTGGCTCAGTGGATAGAGTGTCGGCCTGCGGACTAAAAGGTCCCAGGTTTGATTCTAGTCAAGGGCACGTACATTGGTTGGGGGCACATCCTCAGTAGGGGGCATGCAGGAGGCGGCTGATCAATGTCTCTCTCATCGATGTTTCTAACTTTCTATCCCTCTCCCTTCCTCTCTGTGAAAAATCAATAAAATATATTAAAAAAAAAAGAGAGAGAGAGAGAGAGAGACTAACTGACCCGTTCAGCCTCCCAGACCCTTCCTACATGCTGCCAGGCCCCAGGCTGGGTCCTTGGAAGTTCCTCATTCTTCCTTCATTCCCTCATTCAGCAGAGACCGGCCTGCCGCATAGCGTGGGGTTATGTGCCGTGACAACAGGTGTGCGGTCACACTGCCTGCGGTCACACTGCCTGGGGTTTGGATTTGGGCTCTGCCTCTTTCTGAGTCGCTGACCTTGAGCACGTCACTCCATCTCTCTGCGCCGCAGTTTCCTCATCCGTATAATGGCAATGGAAATGGCATCACCTCACAGGGCTGGTGTGAAAGGAACCTGAGGCGGATGGGGCACCTAAAAACATCAATAGTCATTCTTGCAGATGAAAGGGGTATTCGTTAGCCCTGACCGGCTTGGCTCAGTGGATAGAGCATCAGCCTGTGGACTGAAGGATCCCACGTTCGATTCCGGCCAGGGTACATGCCTAAGTTGCGGGCTCGATCTCCAGTGGGGGGGGGGGAGGAGGAGGCAGCCAATCAATGATTCTCTCATCATTGATGTTTCTATCTCTCTCCCTTCCTCTCTGAGATCAATAAATATATTATAAAAAAATAAAAGGGTATTGGTTAGAATGAAAGTTTGGCTTCTGAATACATGGACCCCTCCCACTGAGCCCCTGGCCCCTGGCTCCCGGCCCAGCACCTTCCCACCTTCCCCAGCCTAGCGGGGCCAGGGTGCCCTCCAGTCTGATGATAGGACGACACCTGCTGGTGAAGAGGTAGATGTGCAGCCAAAGGCTTCGCGCTTTTCCTCCAATTCCCTCTGTCAATTGTCTTTGACCTCTTCTCGCCCAGGTGATTCCTGTTTGCTGTTTTTGTTTTGCTTTGTTTTCTTTTATTTCGGCCACTGGTTCTTAGCGAGGAGAAGAGAGAGGCAGGGCCTATGTTGTCTAGATGACTCTGTCACTGTGTCTCTAGGTCAAACCATCCCTCCATGCCTGAATGAAGGGGCAGCTTCCTCAAGCTTCTGCTCCCAGCGCAGGAACTAGAGGAAAGTTTTATTTGTTTGTTTTCATGTTTAAACTATGTTTTTATTGATTTCTAGAAACAGGAAGGAGAAGGGAGAGAGAGGTAGAAACATCGGTGAGAGAGGAACATCATTGATTGGCTGCCTCCTCCATGCCCCCCACTGGGGATCAAGCCTACAATTAGGGCATGTGCTCTGACTGGTAATGGAACCAGGGACCTCTTGGTTCCTGGGTCGGCACTAAACCACTGAGCCACACAGGGGGGGCTAGAGGGCATTTTTTAAAAGGTGGGTCTGGTTATGTCACTCCGCTCATCATTTCCAGTGTCCCGTCTCAGAATAAAATCGAAAGACCTCGTTGTGACCTGCGAGCATCCACATACCATGGCCCCTGCCGCGTCTCTGGCCTCTCTGCTCGCTTCATGTGGGTGCTTTGCTGGAGAAGACGCACCTCGGTGGTGGGACCCCAGCTGTTTTCTCACTGCTCCTCCGTCCCAGCTTCCAGCAGGGCCTGGCACCCAGTGGACGCCCAGTAAATAGTTGGTGAATAAATGAGTGACTACCCCAGCCAGACAGAGTGTCTGTTCCAGGACCTTCTTCCTGGAACACTCCCAGCCCTGCCTCCCGCCTTTGTATGCGTCACTCACTGGTCAGATTGGAGCTGAGATGTTACTTCCTGCAGGAAGCCTTCCCTGATTTCTTCTCCCAAAGCCCCAGCAGCATTCTGTGTGCCCCATTGTTGCATTTGTCAGAAGCTCTGGCAATTAGGAGTCACCTTTCTTGACTTTCCCACCAGGCTGTGAGTTCAAAGACAGAGTTATGTCTGTTCTCTTGGAATCCCCTCTGCCTAAGAGACCTTACTAGGATGAGAGGCTCAACCTCACCACCATTTCTGCTGCGTTACATTTCTTCCTGTCTAACATTTATGGGATGCTGCTTATGTGACATGCTCTTTGTCTGGGGGACGAGACAAAAAATAGTTTTTTCTCACAGTCCTGGATGTCGGGAAGTCTGAGGTCAAGGCGTCTGCGGATTTGGTTTCTGGTGAAGACCTGCTTACTGGGTCCTAGAAGCTGTGTGTGTGTGTGTGTGTGTGTGTGTGTGTGTGTGTTGAGACAAGAGGGATCTTTGGGGGGCTCTATTATAAGGCTCCCACCTCATGATCACCTTCCAAAGACACCTCCCCCCCTCTCCCGCCCCCCCCACACCTCCTAATATCATCACACTGGAGGGAAGGTTTCAAAATAGGAATTTGGGGAGGACACAGTCTACAGCATCCTTTAAGTCCAATCAACTGAGAGAGAAAAATACTTAAAGAAACAATATTGTCTCGTTAAATGGAAACAGTGTTTTCACTATGCGTAAGAAGTGACTCTGCTGGTGTGGCTCAGTTGGTTAAGCATCATCCACACACCTAAGGTCCCGGGTTAGATTCTCCATCAGGGATCAGGGCACTTGCCCGTTTGCAGGCTCCATCCCCAGCAGGGGATCATGCAGGAGGCAGCCCATGGATGTCTCTCTCTCTCTCTCATCAATTAAAAGCAAAAAAGAGTACTGTATTCTGTGTCTGACATCGATTCCGAGGTGTGTTTCTCTTACCCGCCCCCCCTCCCCCGCCCCAACTCAACCAAGCCATTAGCTCAGTTCACACACTGTCTACCTGGAGATAGGACCTGCAGGTAGTGTCAGACCCCACAGGTTAGGGGCCCTCCTGCAAGCCTACTGCCCCCGCCCCCTCTCCCACACCACAGATGCCAATCAAAAGTCCAGGTTGTGCCCTCGCCGGTTTGGCTCAGTGGACAGAATGCCAGCCTGAGGAAGGAAGGGTGCCGGGTCTGATTCCTGTCAAGGGCCCATGCCTGGGTCGCAGGCCTGATCCCCACAAGGGGGCATGCAGGAGGCTGCCGATCCGTGATTTTCTCTCATCATGGATGTTTCTCTCTCTTTCTCTCTCTCTCTCCCTCTCTGAAATCAATGAAAATATACCTTTTTAAAAAGTCCAGGTTGTCTTTGAGCTTCTGTGGTTTAGAGGTTCCCACAACCCGCTTCTTGGGCTCCATTAATTTGCTAGAGCAGCTCTCACAATTCAGAGAAACATGTTACTTCTTAGAGCGCCAGCTTAGTATTAAAGGCAAGGAATGGCCTAAACCGGTTTGGCTCAGTGGATAGAGTGTCGGCCTGCAGACTGAAAGGTCCCAGGTTCGATTCCGGTCAAGGGCATGTACATCGGTTGCGGGCACATCCCCAGTCGAGGGCATGGAGGAGACGGCTGATCAATGTCTCTCTCTCTCATCAATGTTTCTAACTTTCTATCCCTCTCCTTTCCTCTCTGAAAAAATCAATAAAATATATTAAATAATAATAATAATAATAATAATAATAATAATAATAATAAAAAGGCGAGGAATGAATAAGAAAACAAGACCAAGTCAGTACAGCTAAGCTGCCTGAGAATGGAGTCTGTAGAGTCAAGCTCACAAAACCGGTTCGGACCAAAGGGGCGGAAGCATGAGGAATAGATTTAATTTTACTCTAAGAAGCCTGGGGACTTAATCTGTTGAACTTCTCAGCTGTCCAGCAAGGCCTGGAGAGAGAGATAAATCCTACGGACACCCTTCTGAAGAATAGGAAAGAATGCTCCCTTGTCCGTACCGCCAGCCACCCCTGTTGACATAAGAAACATCCAAACCTGTAGAGAATTGTTGTGACGGTTTATTTGAGGAGAACTGACAACAGATGCAAGGGAGCAAGGTCTCAAATGCTCAGGAGAACAACAGTTTTACAATTTTTTAAAAATATATTTTTTACTGATATTTTACAGAGAGGAAGGGAGAGGGATAGAGAGTTAGAAACATCGATGAGAGAGAGACATCGATCAGCTGCCTCCTGCACGCCCCCTACTGGGGATGTGCCCGCAACCAAGGTACATGCCCTTGACTGGAATCGAACCTGGGATCTTTCAGTCCACAGGCCGACGCTCTATCCACTGAGCCAAACCGGTTTCTGCCAGTTTTACAATTTCTTATATGCATTTGAAATTAAGAAGGGGATGTAAGGAAGAATACATGAAGATGGAAGAGACTAGGGTGGGGATTGGGTTTCAGGATAGTTAGCCAGAATATGTGCTCTCTTTCTCTCTCTCTCAATTTCAGAGAGAGAGAGAGGGATAGAAACATCGATGATGAGAGAGAATCATTGATCGGCTGCCTCCTCACACCTCACACTGGGGATGGAGCCTGCAACCTGGGCCCCCATCAGGAATTGAACCATGATCTGCTGGTTCATAGGTCAATGCTCAGCCCCTGAGCCACACCAACCGTGTTTAAGGGTGCTTGCGGTTTATTTCAAAGTTGAGTTAATCTAGATGCACAGAAATAATGGACCAATGGGATTGCTTATGGCAAGATAAACCTTTTCCTGAAAAGTTACAGGCCTAGGGATTGACTCCCAACCATAACCTGCCCAGGTTAGGAATGTATGACCAGACTCACAAGGTAATCTGATCATCCCATCTATTATCTAGAACAGTGGTTCTCAACCTGTGGGTCTCCACCCTTTTGGGGGTCGAATGACCCTTTCATAGGGGTCGCCTAAGACTATTGGAAAACACCTATTTCCCATGGTCTTAGGAACCAACAGACCGCTCCTCGGTGTAGCAAAATGTAGCCATGTAGTTTACTGTTATCATATGAAGACTGTTGCCCATGCTACACCACGATTCAAGACAAAATTTCATTTATTTGTAATTAGAAATAAATATTTCACAATATAGAATTACATATTGTTTTTGTGGTTAATCCCTATGCTTTAATTATGTTCAATTTGTAACAATGAAAATACATCCTGCCTATCAGATATTTACATGACAGTTCATAACAGTAGCAAGATTACAGCTATGAAGTAGCAACGGAAATAATTTTATGGTTGGGGGTCACCACCACATGAGGAGCTGTCTTAAAGGGTCGTGGCATTAGGAAGGTTGAGAACCGCTGCTCTAGAAAGATCACGGACTTCTGGAAGATCAGCATCGCCCACCACCAATCCAGAGGCTGAGAATGCAGAGCTGATTCTTTGGAACATCTGGGCACCGCCTAGCTGTATTTCCTATTGGCAGATCCCTTGACTAAATCTTGGTCATTCATTTCTAGCCAAAGCCTCCTGATTCGATTTGACAAAGAATATCCTAGTAACTCAGGACCAGCCGGATGAGAGAGGTGCATGGGGCAAGGTATGTGGGAAGGTAAAAGCAGACAACCCAGTGGTCCGAGCTGCCTGTCACTCCTGGAGCCAGTGAATCGGGCACAGGGCGGAATCATACATGAGCGTTTATTCCAATCCTGCCAGCAGCGTGGGAGAGAAGCAGTCAGCTACAGACATCCGCTCCACCTCTCTCCATAAGCCAAATCCTAATACAGTGGTACCTCGAGATACGAGTGCCCTAACATACGAGATTTTTGAGATACAAGCCGTCGAGCGAGCGATTTTTGCTTTGAAATACGAGCAACATTTGAGATAGGAGTCATCGCGTGGATTGGCCGGTTGCACACGACCCACCAGTTTACTGCGACTCGAGCGTCTCATAGTTTCCCACGCCTCAAGGTTACGGAACGAATTAAACTCGTATCTCGAGGTACCACTGTATTGGGTAGAAGGACAAAGATCACAGGAGAGAGTGGGAATTACAGGCCTGGGAAAGTAGGGTACAATCCTTGCAGGTGACAAGTCACTCAGGCTGGGGGAGGGGGTTGCAGAGGGCGGGCACTTCCGGACACCCGGGGACCAGATTACAGGTTTTAGGGGCAGGGCAGGGGGTGGTAAAGGGCGGGCGCTTCCCGGGATGAGATTGATTCAGCCACGGAGCTGTACGTCTTTCCAGAAAGAGAGGCACTTCTCGGAAGGAGGATAGACTGCATTCCATGTGAGCTTCCGAGTCCCAGGGCGCACAACTCTCAGCCAGGTGAGACTGCTTTCTCTAATCCGACAATCACCGTTACCAGAGCACGGTTTCTATCTCTTACAATTACAGCGAGTCCCCAATACAGTGGTACCTCGAGATACGAGTTTAATTCGTTCCGAAACCTTGAGGCGTGGGAAACTATGAGACGCTCGAGTCGCAGTAAACTGGTGGGTCGTGTGCAGCCGGCCGATCCGC
This sequence comes from Lasiurus borealis, assembly GCA_004026805.1. Classification (NCBI taxonomy): domain Eukaryota; kingdom Metazoa; phylum Chordata; class Mammalia; order Chiroptera; family Vespertilionidae; genus Lasiurus; species Lasiurus borealis. Next base: position 12,391 of record PVJN01018836.1, read on the forward strand.
ACCATTACTCCTATCTCAAATGTTGCTCGTATTTCAAAGCAAAAATCGCTCGCTCGACGGCTCATATCTCACAAATCTCGTATGTTAGGGCACTCGTATCTCGAGGTACCACTGTATTCCGTTTTTTGACCCTAACCAAGGGACGAGGAGCTTCAAAGCTCTGAGCACACTGCTCTACCCAAGTCTCAACGTGTTCTGGATGCTTCCAGAACCCTCTTCCTTGGGTTTTCCCGAAGGGATCATTGATGACATTATTGATCATCCATTGAACTCAATCCCTAGCCCCTCTGTCCTCCCAGAGGAAAATTCCAACTCAGTCACCACTCCATTGGTTGTCCTTTCGCACCCTCAGGTGACCTAGGGGCAAAAGCCACATCATTAACGGAACAAAGATGCCTTGAGCTCTCTCCTCATTTGGGAATTTTGAGGGTGCTAGGAGCTCGGTGCCTGGAACCTGGATGAAGAACCAAATCTATATATTTACATGTATTATAAGTCATAATATCACAGGTGTGGACTTTGAGAAGGAGATCATCCTGGCTTATCTGGGTGAACATAACCTAGTCACACTGTCCTTCAAGTTGAGAACATTCCCAGCTGGTTAAGGAGAGGTGACGGTGGCCCTGGCCAGTGTTGCTCAGTGGATTGAGCATCATCCCCGCTGCCCATTGCTCCCTTGGTTTCGAGTCTCCTGGGGTCCCTTAGAGGTTGGGGGGTACATGCCTGTGGGGGGAGGAGAAGGGAAGGGAATGGCAGAGGCGTGCCCCATGCAGAGCATGCTGGGAACTTCGGTTTCAGGGTTTTAAAGGCTGAGGTTTGGGGAGGTCTCAGGGGAGGATCAATGGAAAGGTTCATCAGCTTTCGGCTGATGAGCCAAAATGAGGTGTATTCTCTGAATCTGTCTGTCCTTGGGTGTGGCTGGCAAATAGCCGTAAATGGCCGGTAATTGGATTTCTGTTATCTGTGTCAGGGAGCAGAGTGATTTAAACTGTTTACCCCGGGGCTGGGGAGGAGAAATGCAAACGGTTTACTTTTAAGTGTCTTTGTTTAGGAAGAGAGGATTTAGTGGACAGACACAAGCTGCGGTTTAACTGTCTCAGCTTCCCCTTTCCACTGGTCCCGGGATTTTCCTAGCTTTTACTATTCTAAAACAGGGAGTCTCCCCCGCCCAGAAGGGTCGCAGGTAGGGTTTCCAGGAAAGGGCACATTCCTGGGTTTGAGGTTCACTCCCCGCCCCCTATTCCCGGACTAGCGGCAAGAGTGTTGTTAAAATTAAGAATCGTGTGACATACACAAGATCAGAAGTGAAAAAAGGAGCCCTTTTAGCCCGTTTGGCTCAGCGGATAGAGCGTCGGCCTGCGGACTGAAAGGTCCCAGGTTCGATTCCGGTCCAGGGCATGTCCATGCCTGGGCTGTGGGCTCCATCCCCCGTGGGGGGACTTGCAGGGAGGCAGCTGATCCATGATTCTCAAATCATCATGGCTGTTTTTCTCTCTCTGTCCCTCTGATCTTCCTCTCTGAAATCAATAAAAATATATATATTTTAAAAATAAGGCAAAGACCGGTTTGGCTCAGTGGATAGAGCGTCGGCTTGCGGACTGAAAGGTCCCAGGTTCGATTCCGGTCGGGGGCATGTACCTTGGTTGCGGACACATCTCCACTGTGGGGCGTGCAGGAGGCGACTGATCGATGTCTCTCTCTCATCAATGATTCTGACTTTCTATCTCTCTCCCTTCCTCTCTGTAAAAAAATCAATAAAAAACATTTAAAAAATAAGTGAAAAAAAGAGAAAACCCACGAAGGGTGAGAAAATAAGAGAGTCAGTGGCCTGGACGTGCTGGAGGCTGGAGAGGGGCCACCGTCACCGCGGCCAGGCCGGTTCAGGGTGCCCAGCGGGAGCGGGGAACGGCGGACGGAGGAACACAGCCCGGTCCCTGCGGCTCCGGAGCCGCACCAGCTCACACCTGCGCCCCTCCCCTCCCCTGGGACTTCCTTCTGCAAAAGGGGAGACTTCGCTGAGGTTGGGGAGAGGCCGAAGGAGGTAACGCAGGGCCCGGCCGGGCCGGCGGAAGCTGCTCCCTGCCAAACGCGGGACGGGAAACCCGGGGACAGGCGACCCCGAGAGCCGCGCTCAGCGCCCAAGTTCAGGTCACCCGCGGGGCAGCCGGGCGCATGCGCAGACGCCTGGCCGCCGCCGCCGGGTCGGGCGCGGGCGCCGTGTTTGCGGCGGAAGTCGCCGCCGGGAAGCCGGCGAGGTCGGTTCCGCCCGACTCTAACATGGCGGCGCCCTTTGTCTGCCTGGCAGTGCCGTCCCCGGCCTCCTCGCGGTCGTGATGCACCTCCCTCGGCGACGGGGTCCGGGACATGGCAGGTGAGCGGCCGCCGGCGCCGGGCGCAGGGGGGCCCCGCGGCGCGGGCGGCGGCGGCGGAAGTCGGGGCGCGGCGGGGCGCCGGGCGGTTGTGGGGGGAGGGGAGGGAGGGAGGGAGCGAGTGGCCGGGCGGCCGGCGCGAGGGGACCCCGCGGGGCGGGGAGCCGGGGCCGCGGGGCGGGGGGCGCGGCGCGGGGCGCGGGGCGGGCGGGCCGGACGCTCGGCTGCGGCGCGCGGGCCGCCTCCCGGGCCGCTGACACCCCAGCTGGCGGCGCCCCCGCCCCCGCCGCGCAGCTGTCACCGCCCCTCGCGCCCCGCGCCGCCGCGGGTGGGTGTCAGCGGCCACGAGGCGGCGGGCGCCGGGCAGCTCACTTCCTCGGGCTGCGGCTGCGGCAGGGGCAGGGGCAGCGGCACCGGCCCGGGGTCTGCAGGCTCTGGCCGGGGAGGAGGCGGCGAGCCTGCCCCTGGGTGCAGTTATGTCACTCACTCATTCACTCATTCATTCACTCATTCATTCACTCACTCATTCATTCATTCATCCCCCGGCGCCGGCGGCGGCTGCGCCCCGGACGGGGTCTGACAGGAGAGCGGAGGCTGGCGCCGCGGGTAGAAGTGAGCCGCGGAGCTCACTTTGGCTTCCGGCTGCGCGTTTGCCAACCGTGTCCGTGAGCAAGTCAGGCCCCTCCTCGCAGAGGCCCCGTTAAGAAGTGAGTGGAGACCCAGGAAGCCGACCGGCCGCGTGACTGGCTGAGCCCGGACCGGGAGCCGGAGTCACGGGGCGGTCAGGCCCGGGCACGTGTCTGCGTTGCAGGCGCCGCTCCGGGGTGGGCAGTGCACTGCGGAGGCCGCCTCTCCGCGGTTCTCTCCCCACTGGTGTTTCTCTCTCTCTGTCCCGCTCTGAAACCAATACAAATATATGTATTAAAAAAAAAGACGCAGGAAGCAGGGTATGGTCTGCCCTCCGGGGGGCCTTTTAAATCTAGTTATGGAGTTTGCACTTTAGGTTGACAGGAAGTCATTTTTAAGAATCAGATTTGTGCCAAAACTGGTGTGGCTCAGTGGAGAGAGCATCAGCCTGCAGACTGAAGGGTCCCGGGTTCGATTCTGGTCAAGGACATGTATCTTGGTTGCAGGCACGTCCCCAGTGGGGGGCGTGCAGGAGGCGGCTGATCCATGTCTCTCTCTCATCGATGTTTCTGACTCTATCCCTCTCTTCGTCTCTGTGAAAAACCAATACAATATATATATTTAAAAAGAATCAGAGTTGTGGCCTGGCTGGCATGGCTCAGTGGTTGAGCGTTGACCTATGAACCAGGAGGTCACAGTTCAATTGCCCAAGTTTCCGGCTCAATCCCCAGTGGTGGGCATGCAGGAGGTAGCCAATCGATGCTTCTCTCTCATCGTTGATGTTTCCATCTCTCTTTCCCTCTCTCTTCCTATCTAAAATCCATTAAAAAAATATTAAAAAAAAAGAAAAGAATCAGGTTTGTGGCTAAGTGAAGAACGTATTAAAGGGAGTGACCCGGGAGGTCAGTTAAGAGTCTGCTAGAACATTTCAGGTGAGAAGTAACATTATTAGGCACTTCCTTTGTGCCAGGCTGTGCCCAGTGCTCTGCGTTCGCCTGTTTGGTGGGTGAATGAAAGGGCAGCGCTTAAGGAAGCAGGAAGCAGGCACCCTCTGGGTTCTCATCTTTGTGCACGGGGCTGCCTTTGATTCAGGGAATGAGTGGGAGGAGGAGAGTCACGCTGGAATTTACAGACACGCTCAGCAGAGGAGCTTGGCCACGGGGAAATCTGAGGCATGACTGGACTGCTCAAGGATGGAACAAAACCAGCAGGTCGGTTTGCTTGTCCTTCTCAAGGCTCACTGTGATTCACATCACCCTTTCAAAGTAGCCTAGTTTTTAATATATATATGTTTTATTTATTTTTTACAGAGAGGAAAGGAGAGGGACAAAAAGTTAGAAACATCGATGAGAGAGAAACATCGATCAGCTGCCTCCTGCATACTCCCCATGAAGTATGTGCCCACAACCAAGGTACATGATCTTGACCAGAACTGAACCTGGGATCCTTGAGTCCACAGACTGATGCTCTATCCACTGAGCCAAACTGGTTAGGGCCTACTTTTTAAAATATATATTATTTTTATTGATTTTCGAGAGAGAGAGAGAGAGAGAGAGAGAAAGAAACACCAGTGATGAGAGAATCACTGATTGGTTGCCTCCTGCACCCACTGGGAATCGAACCCACAACCTGGGCATGTGCCCTTGATGGGGATCAAACCTGGGACCCTTCAGTCTGCAGGCAAGACGGTCTATCCACTGAGCCAAATCAGGCTTTTCTTTAAAGTTATACACACGTCAAAATTCTAGTTTAGGGGAAATTATTGATATTGTTGTACCAGCAAAGACCAGCCTCAGCACTGGGTGGTGATCACACCGTGTTTTAATTAAGCGCCATCTTAAAATGCCCCAGCACGGCAATCCCAAAATACAGCGGCTGAACAGGAGGGAAGTTTATTCCTTCCCCCTTCTTAGTCTGGAAGCAGGGGGTCCGGAGCTGGTGGAGCAGCTCACTCCGTTTTGTGACGTCATCCAGGAGCAGGGGTCCTGGATCCTGTGGCTCTCCTTCCTCAAACCCGAGCTTCCGCCCTAGCCGGCGTGGCTCAGTGGATAGAGCGTCAGCCTGTGGACTGAAGGGTCCCAGGTTCGATTTCGGCCAGGGGCACATGTCTGGGTTGTGGGCTCGATCCCCAGTGGGGGGCGTGCAGGAGGCAGCCAAGCAATGATTGTCTCTCATCATTGATGTTTCTCTCTCTCTCCTCCCTTCCTCTCTGAAATCAATAAAGAAATATATTTAAAAAACAAACAAACAAACAAAAAACAGAGCTTCCACCTCACGGTCTAAGCTGGCTGCTTCCGCTCCTGCTTCAAGCGCTCACTCCCTTTGGCAGAAAGGACAAGACAGCGGGAGCGCACGCTCGTTCCTTTTATGGTGCTGATGTTTAAAGAGACGTCCTTTGTGAACAACATGTCCCCAAACATAAGCATCTTGTGTACAGAGAGTGACTCATGCCTGTGCCAGTACTGAGAACCTGCTTGGTCCCCTGTGCCACCAGATGGCTGGCTCTGGGTCTTGGGCCCAGCCTGCGGGAGGGCCACTGCATTGGTGAAGAGGGCGGGGCATGCTGTGCCCCCCAGGCCTCCCTCTCTCCCAGGCAGGCTCCTCTGGCCCCGGGAGGTCTGTGTGGCTTGTGCCCAGGGAGTCCAGGCTTGTTGGTGCATTTAGCATGTTCTGTGCCCAGCGTGTCAGAGAAGGTGCGAGTGCCAGGGGTGTGGACCTGAGGCAGACTGGCACTCTCAGCTAATGGGTAATCCCAGTGTCTGTACGAAGCACCCTGTTCAGAGGTGTGTGGTGCACAGGTGACTGTCGGAATGCTCTTCTGAGGTCGGGAAGATTTCTCGAATAGTCTGTCGTGGATGGGTGACTGTCAAAGGCCCCGCAGAGGGCGGCAGCAATGACTCAGGCAGTGGCGGGAATCCCTGCGTCCCCGGTTAGCGGCTGTGTCCTAAGGTCCCAGTTTCTTCATCTGTAAGACGGGGATGGCCATCTCTGTTTTGGGAGTTAGGTGAGGTCAGGCCTGTCATTCACAAGGTGTGATGTGCAGGTGTCAGTTTCCTCCTGCTGCCAAATGCAGGAGGCTCCACGCCAGAGAGGCCGGTTAGGTTTGCAGTGGAAGAAGGCCTAATCCTACCGGGAACCAGGTCGCCGACCTCCCTGGAGGCGGGGATTGTCCAGGTTGCACAAGGACCGCTCTCCCTGCTTCTCAGGAGGTCCATGGAGCTTCCTAATTAAAGTTGTCAATCTGGCCGAAGCCGGTTTGGCGAAGTGGATAGAGCGTCGGGCTGGGGACTGAAGGGTCCTGGGTTTGATTCCGGTCAAGGGTATGTACATTGGTTGCGGGCACATCCCCAGTAGGGGGTGTGCAAGAGGCAGCTGATTGATGTTTCTCTCTCATCGATGTTTCTAACTCTCTATCCCTCTGCCTTCCTCTCTGTAAAAAATCAATAACATATTTTTTTAAAAAAAGAACTAAGTTAGACACACATGGGCTTGTACTCCTCCTTTTGCTTCCCCGATGTATGCCTTTGAGCAGAGCGCTCCGCCTCTTTAAGCCTCAGTTTCCTCAGTTGTAAATGGAGGTATTGATGAGCCCGCACATAACTTTAACGGGCGGCAGGATTGATGAGGCAGTCTGCTTCTTTTACTGGGCGCGGTTTTATTTTATTACTTTTTTAGGTGGGAAAGTTTACTTAGAAAGTCAGAGGCACAAGAAGAGGCCCTTAGACCTTAGGGAGAAAGGTGAAGGTAACTAGCCGGTGGGGAAGAGGAGGGGAAGGGAGAGGCGAGGGCGTGCTGGGGGGGGGGGGGGGGGAAGGGGAGAGGATGCTGTTGGCTACAGTTTTATAATGATGGAAACAACAGAGGTCAAAAAGTAAGCATTTCTGCACAGTGATTTCAGCCTTCGCCACAGGTATGTGTGTGTGTGTGTGTGTGTGTGTGCATAGGTTCCTGGCACTCTCTGAGGTCCACCTGGGTATTAATAGCTAGTTGAGGTCAATCTTAATAATGTAATCACCACCCACACGCACAGAAAACCAGGGCTCGGCTCTTGAATTCAAACCCGCTTGTTAGGAAATTGGAGGGAGAGAAGCCTCGAACTTCAGAGGAAGGAAGCAGAGGGCACGGGCGGAGTTGAGGGGTGCGCACACAGGCGGAAGCAGCAGCGACTCAGAGGTGCCAGTCCCAGCACAGGGGGGACCAGGCCGGAGAGCAGGCCTGGGGGGTTCATGCAACATCAAACACATGCTCTTTCCAAAGGTCTGGCAGCCGAACCCGTCCCCACCCGACCCTCAGCACTTCCTGTGCTGGGACTGTCAGCTAAGCGCTCTTTCCTGCCGTGGGAAGCGGTCCCCGGCCAGCGGCCAGGTGGGTGAGCGCCTCTCATTTCAGAACCTCAGGCTGACGGGGCCGCTGTCAGGGACTTTCCTGGTTTCCTGTCATTCACTCAACCGCCCAACTTAACGCTCCAAAGCCTTTTTTTAAAATCAGGAACAACATTGTTGACATTTGTAAGTTGATTTGGGAAACATGGAGTAGATACAAAGTATACAGCATATACAGTGTAGAGAACGAGATTCAAGGACCGTACTTGTACCCATCACTCAGTTTACAAAAAGGAATGATGATGCCTTTAGAGTGGCCCTTCCTGACCCCCCAGATCATCACTGGATTGAGCGTCTGTTATTCTCCTGCCGGTCTTCATGGTTTTACCACATGGGTTCCCATTGCTAAACAATGTGTTGTTTAATTTCCCAGGTTTTTGAACTTGATATAGTCATGCCGTTTTCTTCAGTGACTTGAAGTTTTGGCTTAACATTTTTCCTGAGATTAACCCTTGGTGCACGTGGTTGTATTGCTTTTTCATGAGTGGATTGCGTTTTGTTGTAAGAGAATTTACCGATCTTTCTGTGGCCAGTGGACGTTTGGTTTGTTTCCAATGTTTAGCCGAGACAAACAGTGCTGCCACCTTTGTGGGACACCCAGGCACAGCCTGTCCAGGATACACTCCCAGGTGGGGGGCTGAGTCACAGGGCCTGCGCGTTTTCGTTTTGACCAAATGATACCAAATGGGTTCCAAAGCGGTCTCCGCAGCAATGGTGTTACCAGACTTTGCAGGTGTTGCAGTTATTTACCTCCTGCCCCTGTTGGGGGTCATGCCACGTGCCTCTGCCCTCTGGAAACCAGGAGTCCCTGATTTCTCTTGCCAGCACCCCTTTCCCCCTCCCCCCACCGAGTGCTGAGTGCTTAGTATGCAGAGCTTACCAGCAAGGCTGGGCTGGCTCTGGGCACAGTCCTCTCCCAGGACCCACAGTTTCCTGACAGCTGGTGACATGCCCCATCGGAGTGGGCATCGCAGCACGTGCTCCGTGGCTCTGACAGTTACTTCGCAGCGTTAGTTTTTACCCGGCCGGTGCGGGCACGAAAGGTTTGCTGCAGTGCTGGCAGGCTGCCGTCCAGAGCACCGGTTCTGCGCCTGCTCCCCGGGACGTCTCCTGGCCACAGTAGAAACGGGCCGTCTTTCCGCTTTTTGTCAGTCTGACACTGGAAGTGGTACCCTGTGCTTATTTATACTTATACTAGAGTCCCGTGCATGAATTCGTGCACCAATGGGGTCCCTCGGCCTGGCCTGCAGGATTGGGCTGAAACTGGCTCTCCAACATCCCCCAAGAGGTCTTGGATTGCAAGAGGGCGCAGGCCAGGCTGAGTGACCCCACCGGTGTATGATTGGGGCCGGGGAGGGATATAGGAGGTTGGCCAGCCGGAGTGGGACCATAGGAGGGCTCTAAGGTGTCTCTGGCCCATCTAGCTCAATCTCAACTGGCCAGACCCCAGCCGCAAGCTAACCTACCGGTTGGAGCGTCTGCCCCTGGTGGTCAGTGCACATCATAGCGATTGGTTGAGTGGCCTTAGCATATCATTAGCATATCATGTTTTGATTGGTTGAACAACCGGATGGCCAGACACTTAGCATATTAGGCTTTTATTATAAAGGATTTCTCTCTTAGTGAGGTTGAATGATAGAGAAACATTGATTTGTAGTTCTTATTTATGCATTCTTTGGTTGATTCTGGCATGTGTCCTGACAGGGGATTGAACTTGCAACTGTGGCGTATTGGTATAATGCTCTAACCAACTAAGTTACCCACCTAGCCAGGGGAAACATCTTTTTTTTTTTTTTTTCTGTATAGAATATCCACTTCTTGTATTTCTTTCTTTTACTTATTGTATTTCTTCTTTAATGAATTGCTACGTGTTCATTTCTTTGACTCATTTCTTTTTTGGGAGACTATTGATTAATTTTTATAATAGCTTTCCGTAAGATTTTCACTTGCCATATAATTCACCCTTTTAAAGTTCATTCATGTTGTAGCATGTATGAACACTTTTTTATTGTCAAATTATATTCTATAGCATGGACATACCACATTTTATTTATTCAGTTGATGGACATTTGGGTTGTTTCTACTTTCAGCTATCTATAAAAGCCTAGGCAACCATCTGACCGGTAGCTCTGATGTGCACTGACCGCCAGGGGGCAAACGCTCTGACCAGTAAGTTAGCTTGCTGCTGGGGTCCAGCTGATCAGGACTGGGTGAGAGACGGGGCTGGACACGCCTGGAGCCCTCCCACAGCCCCTCCCCGGCCTCGATCATGCACCAGTGGGGTCTCTCTACCTTACCTGCGCCCTCTTGCAATCCAGGACCCCTCAGGGGTTGTCAGAGAGCCGGGTTCAGCCCAATCCCTGCAGGCCAGGCCGAGGGACCCCACTGGTGCATAAAGGCTAGATAAATATCTCATTTTTACTGTCGCTCACACAGTATCTATCATACTTAAAGGGCATGCATTTGTAAGCTAGCAGTCTCCTTAATTAAATCATTTACTCTACAGTTATTGGATCTTGATACTAGAAGGCCCCTCGCAGTCACTAATCCTCATAAGGGAATACACACAGAAGTCACAGGCAAAACATGTGCTGTCCTGAGTCAAAATGCAGCCACCTCCAGACCGCTGGTCTCCACGCCTTTCCATTGGGCTCGGATCATGCACTGACTACTTCCTCCTTCGTCCTCACGGCTCCTTCAGAGTCTCTGTGCTCTTGGTAGGAAGAAGGTGGCTCTTGCCGTCAAGTCTGAGCACCTGCCTCTGCCTTGAATGTGTACAGCTCAGGTTGAGGGGAGTAAGCATTGCAGTTTGCAGGGTCTTTCCTGGCTTTTTTCAGGCGGAAAGCTTCTCTGTGATGGGTGCTTAGGTGATTGATGAGACTTTTGCATCTACAGTGCTACCTCGAGATACGAGTTTAATTCGTTCCGTAACCTTGAGGTGTGGGAAACTATGAGATGCTCCAGTCGCGGTAAACTGGTGGGTCGTGTGCAGCTGGCCGATCCGAGAGATTACTCCTATCTCAAATGTTGCTTGTATTGCAAAGCAAAAATCGCTCGCTCGACGGCTCGTATCTCGAAAATCTCGTATGTTAGGGCACTTGTATCTCGAGGTACCACTGTATTTTCAGAAGACAGGGTGAGGGTTAGCGCATTCTGCTTCCCCTTTCTTCACTAACGGACCCAGATGGCCGGCACGGTTGATATGTAATAGTAATGGTGAAGGCCAACAGCAGCGTTATGGCTGGAAACTTCTTACCAGCCGCGTGTCACAGAAAGGACGTGGAGGTGCTGGGATTTAAGTACTGGTGCCCTCAGTACTTCCTGTCCTGGCTCCATTCCCGGACTGGAGTTTTAACGGGGCCCGGGGAGCCAGTAAACTCCCAGGCCGCCTGCAGCCTGCGGTGACTCCCCGGGAGGCTGCAGCTTCACCCCGGGTCTGAGGTTCCCTCTGAAGACGGCTGCCAGCTGCTCTTCCCGGGGATTTTCAGTTTGTCCCCTTAAGGAATTTTTGCTCATAAAGTTCTCCCGAGTGACACATTCTTTTTGGAAATTACCATCGTTTTCCATTTTTTTCTTTCCTGCTGAGAAGTGCTTAGTCACCAAGTCTTGTGGAAAACGTCTTAAAGGTTTGATGGTAAATAGAAGCAAAGGTGTTCTGACTCGGTGGACATTTTCTTCTGTTTTAATTTTTCAGTAGATCATATTACAAATGGTAAAACAAAAAATCCAGAAAGGAGCTGGCCAGTGTGGCTCAGTGGATTGAGAGTCATCCTGTGCACCAGGAAGAAGGTCTCTGATTCAATTTCTAGGCAGGGCATGTGCCCAGGTTGCAGGGTCTCTACCCAGTAGGATGCGTGCAGAAAGCAGCCAATCGATGTTTCTCTCTCATCAATGTTTCTGTCTTTCCCTCTCCCTTCCTCTCTCTTCCCCCAAAAATGAATAAAAACATACATATATTAAAAGACACATATATATTGACATACATATGTGCACGTGCGCGCACGCACACACACACACAGAAAGGATATACAGTGAAAAGTGTAAGTTCTTTCCCCCTTCCCCTCTCCCAAAGGAGTCCCCTAAGCAGTGTCTTGTGCATTCCTCCAGAGACATGTGAGTAAGAGGAATTTCCAGCCTGGGTTTATGGTTTTTTGGTGTTTTTTTTTGGTTTGTGGTTTTGGACAAACAGCAAAGTCCAGCTTCCCTTAGGAGGGTCAGGTGCTGAGTGCTGAGGGACTTTGAGCCACTCTGGGAAGAGGACTTGAAACTTTCAGCAGACGGTATAACATTTAGTGGGAGGCCACTCGCACAGGCTGCTCAGAAAGATCTATGTGTCTTGGATTCTGGGCACCAGCTAACCGTTCCAGGACCAGCAAGGGGTGACCTCGTCCCCTTTTTCACATCCTGAGGGTGCAGTGCTGTGGGACTTCCTAACGTATTTGTCTGCTTCTGAGCTCCTCCTTCAGTCTGTTTGAGTAGCCTTCAGAAACTGAGCCTAACCACGGCTCTGTTAAGTCCGGGTGTGGTGGGCTGGGCCTGCCTGGCCCTCTGCATTGCTCATCAGAGGGGAGAGAGAGTCTCGGCCTTACTCCCCAGCCTTATTCCCAGTGGGGCCGCCAGTCCCCAGCAGAGCACACCCACCAGGTAGTGCTCTGCACTTGACTTTGAAGTACATGTTCGCTGCACCACCCCTCAGCCCACCGCATACAAAGGTTAGACCCCCAGATCCGTTGTTTCATTCGAGTGGGCAGTCCTTCCTGGGTTTTGTGCCTGAGGTTGCCCAGTGGCAGAGGCTGACAGCAGACGTGCGAAGCCTGGTGGGAACACGTCTGCGTGCTTTTTTGTCACGTGGGACCGGCTGGGGCTCCTCTGGTCTCCACTGACTGACTGCCCGAGGCTTTGACCTGCTGCCGGTTGGAGAGGTGCTGTGCTCACCTGGGGAAACCTGCTTTGTCCTGTTCTCATGACTTCATACTTTCCCTTTCCGTTTAACTGGGTATCAGTTAGTGACCTGTGTTAGAGGACTAATATCTCATTCTATTTTTGCCAGTATTTGTGCAATGCTTCCTGTTATTTATCTTCTTAATCGCACAGTCATTGTGTAGATGGTGGTTTCCCCGTCGAATGGGTGAGCAGTCTAAATCTCAGAGAAGCTTGCAGGAGGCCACTCCAGTAAGGTGGGAGCCAGGGTTCGAATCATGTTCTTTGAATCTGAGTCCACTGGTCTTGCCTCTTCTTTATCCCGTATTCACTCCTGTGGAGACCCCATCCCATCTGTGGCCTTGCTCCCCAGTTCTGCGCAGGCATCTCAGCTGCAGTAGGCCAAAGCTTCCCCCACTAATCTGCCCGCCATCACTCCTCACCTCCAGAAACACAAATGGCACCACCTCTCCACCTGTTTTCAGGCAGGAGATGCTGGTGTCATCCTTGACCCCTTTCTTTTTGCCCATAGCCCCACTCTGTCACCAGTGATGGCTCTGCAGAATGCCCGCGTCTGGCGCCCGGCCCACTGCCGCCTCGGTGGAGGCACCTCCGTCTCTGCCCCGGGGTCCACTCCCGGCCCCTCACAATCTCTGTCATGCTCTGCTCTCAGCTCCCCTCCGGCGCCCCAGTGCACGCAGGGGAGACTCCAAAGCCTCGCTTACCTCTGCGACCCCAGCGAGGGCAGCATTTCCGCCGCCAGCTCAGCCACCTCACACTCCACTCACGTCCTCCCCTAGAGGCGCGCCACACTGGCTCTGGGCCTTTGCACCGGCTCTTCCGTGTGTCTGTCCTGATCCCGGGACTTATGGGGGCACGGGTCACGCTCGCACTTCATTCAGGTCCCTCACATGTCATCTCAGATAGGTCTTCTTTGAGCCTTCTCCTAAATAGTTCTTCTACATTTTATTTATCTTTCCATGACCATTTACTTTCAGTACTTTTTGGTATTGGTTTCAAGTGTCTTTTCCTGAGTACTGGATGGCCTCTGATGTTTGTGAAGTTCACTGGCCTCTTCTCTGCTGGCGCCTGATGTGTGGGCGGAGGACCAGAGGGGGGTACAGTAATTGGGGTGATTAGGAGTCGTCTGCAGCTGCGTCCCCACAGGTTTCTGTGGACCAGGGGGGCTTTCTCATTCATGTCCAGAGTTGTTTCTCAGGTAAATATAGATGCTATTGTGATTGATAGAGTGAAGTTCATTTCCCACAGCGGTCTTCGTCTGTTATTTTCCCAGTTCATAAGCACCAACAGTACAATTGTTTTGGAGGGGTCCACAGAATGTTTTGACCTTGAGGTAATCACATCCAATCAGGCCAGGAATCGTCACTCTGGACCAGGCTATTCCCCAGCTTGATTTGGGACCGTTGGAGAGCAAGGTCCTGGAGAGGTGCCCTGGGCAGCTGTGAGGAAGAAGGAATGAGCAGACCCACCAGGCAGTGAGTCTGTAAGCTTGGCAGGACTTAATACTAGGTGTACACGTTAATGATGCGGATTTTTTTTTCAATAGATGGAGTTACACATATGTTGAAATACATGCGATTTTATAGGTATGCGATTTTGTTGTAATGACAGCAAGCTTCGAAACTTCATATGTCAAATTTTCTGAAGGTGTTATTTTTACGCTTAAAAATGTCAAATTTCGTGCCAAAAAAAAGAGCATTTGTGGGTAGTTTTAATTCAGTAGTTTATTTGGAAGAATAGTTTATTTTGAAGTATCATATACTTCAGGAAGCTTTTGGTGAACGTGCTCCATCTCAAAATACTTGTGAACGCTGGTTTAAATGCTTTAAAAGTGCCAATTTCTATGTGAAAGACAAAGAACGTCCAGATCAACCGAAAAAAGTTTGAAGACCAACAATTACAAGCATTATTGGATGAAGATGCATGTGAAACTCACAAACTTGCAGAAGGATTAAACATTGCTCAGCAAACAATTTCCGGTCATTTAAAAGCCATGGGAAAGATTTTAAAGGGCGGAAAATGGGTGCCACATCAACTGAATGGAAGACAAATGGAAAACCAAAAAGTCATCAGCAAAACATTGCTTCAGCGGCATGAAAGTCTTTTTTGCATCGAATTGTGACACGATGAAAAGTGGATTTATTTTGAGAATCCCAAATGCACAAAACCATGGGTTGATCCAGGTCAACCATCAACATCGACTGCAAGGCCAAATTGCATCGGAAAGAAGACAATGCTCTGCGTTTGGTAGGATCAGGACAGTGTGGTGTATTATGAGCTCCTAAAATCAGGTGAAACCGTTCATATTGATTGCTACCGACAACAAATAATCAATTTGAACTCTGCTTTGATCACGAAAGGACCAGAATGTGCCAGAAGACACGGCAAAGTAATTTTGCTTCATGATGACGCACCATCACACAATTCAAAGCCATATAAAGACACTTTAAAAGGTCTTGCCTGGGAAGTATTAACCCACCGCCGTATTCACCAGACCTTGCTCCTCAGATGACCACTTGTTCCGATTGATGGCACACGCACTTTCTGAGCAGCACTTCCAAACTATGAAGTGGAAAATTGGGTCTCTGAATGGTTTGCCTCAAAACAAGTTCTGTTGGGACGGCATCCACAAATTACCTGAAAGATGGGGGAATGTGTAGCTAGCGATGGACATGACTTTGAATAGAGCACTTTGGATGTTTCTCTGGAAATGATATTGCTTTCTTTGATGACAAAATGCGCCATTATTAACCTAGTAGACTCCTGCCGTGTAATTTGAGGCTGTCGGTTTGCCGCCACGCTCAGAGTATTGAGATGGGGTTTGGGAGGATGGCGGGAGGGTGGTCAGACACCACGCAAGTCCCCCAGGTTCTGGTTTTGGCTTTTCGTAGCAAGGCCCTTACTTTACCTGTGTCACATGCCAGAGCTCACGGAGCAGGTGCTGGCACGATGGGTTCCAGACTGGCCTGGCTGCGCCGGGCTGAGCACAGCATCTTCTGCAACGCCGCCAGCCTGCCCATCGGCCACGTGCCCAGAGCAGCGGGCTCGGGGCAGGGGCAGGGATGCCCTCTCCCTCCTCAGCAGTGCAGGTAAATCAGGGAGAGTGAACGTTGTATAATTTGAAAAGCAAATTCAGTATCATAATTTAACTTTATATTTAGATATTCTCTTTTTGTTTTTCCTTTTAAAATCTTTTTAGAGGGAGGAAGAGGGTGAGATAGAAACATCAATGATGAGAGAGAATCAATCGGCTGTCTCCTGCACCCCCTCTCTCCTACTGGGGATGGAGCCCACAACCCAGGCATGTACCCTGACCAGGAATCAAACCTTGATCTCCTGAGTCCTAGGTTGATGCTCAACCACTGAGCCACACCAGTTGGGCTACATATTCTTAGATTAAATAAAAATAATAATGTTTTTGTTACACAAACTTCGGTAAAGAAAATACTACCAGGTCTTGGCTGGAAAGATGACATAGGTGGTAGCAGTGACTTCCAGTGTGGGGGCTACTGTCCAGTAGAAGATGAAGTCAGAGGCCCTGGCTGGAGAGCTCAATTGGTTAGAGCATCGTCCCGATATGCCAAGGTCATGGGTTCGATCCCCAGTCAGGACACATATAAGAATCAATCAACAAATGCATAGATAAGTGGAACAACAACTCGATGTTTCTCTCTCAAACAATAAAAATAAATAAGTAAATAAATAAAAAACAGATGAAGCCGAACTTGGGGCTGTTGGGAAGGGCTGAGTCAGGTGTGTATGTTTATCTGAAGGGGAAATGGGTTTTAAAAGTTTGAGAAACACGAGCTTTCTGGGAGAAGTATGTTTTCTGGGTGAGGAAGAAAGTGCCAGGAGGGCTGGTCTTGTTTACATTTGCCTCTTGCCACGTCGTCGTGCTGGAAAGGTGTGAGGAGGGGTAGGGAGGCTTCTATCCGCGAGGCTGGCCTGTGAACCTCCACTTCCTTGGCTCGAGTTCAGGTGCGCTGAGCTATGCAAGTCACCGGTATTTCTAGAAAAGCAGGAACTCTGAGCGGTGGAGGCCAAACGGCGTTCCATCTCACCGGCTTCGGTTACACAGGCCCCGGACGTGCAGTGGCGGGTCGTGTCCAGGCCCGCAGCGGGCGCTGTGTGCTCCGGGCCAGGGAGTGTTTGCGAGGCTCAGTGGCTCCGGCGGTAGACAGTCCTTCTGCCGGGGAAAATGCCTGCTGATAACCTGATAATAACTGTATCGTGTTTGACAAGTGCCTGTTTGACTCTGAGGTGGAGCAGGTCTCTGGGGACCCGCTGAGAGCTCCGGGCAGGCGCGCCAGCCTTCACCAGGGGGTACCCATGGGGTTGAACGGGACAGTTATTCAATATAAAGTGCTTCCCTGGCAGAGGCGATGGCTCCGATTGATTCGCTCGGTGCCCTCCCTGCACCCCCCCTCAGAATGTGGGTGGGCTCTGGCTGTTTCCAGACTGCCTTTAGAAGGAATAATGGGTTATGATTACAGCTTCTTACCAAGGTCAAGTCACCACATAGTTACTGAGTGCATGCGAGGTGCCCAACATAAAAGATATTTAGAAACTGTCTGATACGATCTTTGGCCTAAAAAACCCCACGCTGATCTGCATCTCTGTTTCCTGGTAACGGTGGCTTGCTGAGTGCTCCCCACGTGCCAGGCGCTGTGTAGGCCCTTCGCTTGCGGGCATCTAATGTGATCCTGTGCCACATGAGGCGAGTAGTCCCATTGACCCCATTTTGCCAGAAGACAAAATTTTGTGTGTTTTTTTAGGTTTTTATAAGAGGTTTTTTGAGCTTAAACTAATGACATAGGCTCAGGATCAAGATCTGAAATGCTCCCTGAGAGGAGA
This sequence comes from Lasiurus borealis, assembly GCA_004026805.1. NCBI lineage: Eukaryota > Metazoa > Chordata > Mammalia > Chiroptera > Vespertilionidae > Lasiurus > Lasiurus borealis. The sequence goes on from PVJN01018836.1 coordinate 29,564, forward strand.
CGCTTTGCTGGCGCTCCCCGGCCAGCATGGTGGTGGCAGAGCCTGGGTTCAGGCCCCCTGGGCTGACCTCTGAGGCTCTGGTGCCCCCGTGGTACTGCCGCCTCTCGAATCCTCACCTCGGAAGCAGCAATGCAACCTTGGTGCCCAGAGTAGCCATGTTCTTAGTTCTCAGGTGATTGGACTGTGCCAGATGCCTGGCACCATGCTGCTTGGCATGTTGGAAAGACTGTCAATGCCATTCCATTGTTCACTGTTACTGGAGGGACTTGGTTCTGTTGATCGAGCAGAGTGGCTTTTATGACCCAAGGAGAAACCTTTCCTTTGTCAGCGGTGTGTTTATTTATGGGTGTTCGGGAACTGAAGAACAGATGAGGGAGCCGGCCCCTCTCCCCCCAAACCCTGCTCCTCTGAGCCTGTGTGGCTCGTTCAGCTCCACGGAAGCCTGAGGCCCGGCCTCACCAGCCTGGCAGGAGTGGCGGTGAGCGTGTGGGAAACAGTCTGCGTGGATTGAGTGTGGCTCCTGTTCTTACTTTTTCTTATTAAAACTAGAGGCCCGGTGCATGGAATTCGTGCATGGGGGTGGTAAGGGAAGGTTGGTTGTTCCTCAGCCCAGCCTGTACCCTCTCCAATCTGGGACATCCCTCTCTCAGTCCAGGACTGCTGGCTCCTAACAACTCCTGCCTGCCTGCCTGATTGCACCTGGGCGCCGCCCGCAGGGGCACTGAGTGCTGTGTCACGTGGCCTCTGCAGGCAGGGCCTCCCTCCAGGACCCTCCCCATGTCCCCCCTCTCCACCAGGAGGGCCTAGACACCCCTGAAGCGGGGCAGCTGGGTGCCGAGAGAACAAAGCATGATCTTCCAGGTCGGACGGGCCAGTCACTGCGCCCTGTCGATCAGCGTGTCACAGGGACACTCAGGTTCCACTGGAAGCCAGAGCCGCTGCTGGCGGTCCCGGCGGTCCTGGCAGGGCGGGAGGCACCGGTGGCTGCCTGCCTTGAGGCCGGTATCCACGCCATCCACATCCAGATTGCCTACTCGTGCCTGTTTGAACCACACTGCGGGGGGTGGGGGGGCTGCAGGCAGGTCCCTCACTACTTCTTTCCCAAATGAATCCCATGAGGCGGCCCGGCCACGTGTCCAGCCAGGCTGAGGGTCAGCAGGAGAGCAGTCTGGCCGTTAATCCAGGGCAACAGCCGAGCGCCTGGCGCCGTCACGGGGAAGGTGCCCGGCTGCAGCCAGGAGTCTGCTGGAAGGTCAGGCCTGTCTCATGTGCCAGCTTGGGGCTTTCATTTTTGGCATGTGGCCCGAGAACTTGGGGTTCAGTGGGCTGGGCAGTCTTGTTCCGTTTCTGTAGTTCTGAGTTTTTAGGGTCTCCCGTCAAAGTAACTTTAAGGCTCCCGTTTATCATCCTTTAGGCAAGAGGAGGGAAGGAGGGGGGACCCCTCTCTTCTGCTGGGTGATGGGCTGCTGGGAACAGCACTTTGGTCCTGAGAAGCCGGTATCATGACAGAGTTTCAATCTCCCGGACAGTGCGCGCCCCTCGCTGCCAGAGGCTCCCCTTGTCCCACTGGGTAGCCCAGGCGACCCCTCCGCTGAGCTTGGCCAGAGCCTGGTGGACTCCTGAGGCCGTGGAGGAGGAAACGGGAGACAGTGGGGTCTCCTTTGCAGTGGCCATTCATTCCCAAGCTTTTCACAAAGGTAGGGGGGGGCTGCCTAATTCTGGCTCAGCCCGCTGAGAGGACCAGGCCGGCCGACCCCTCGCCTGCTCAGCACAGCGCCTTGGGGACAGAGTGGCTGTCTGTGCCGTGTACCAGCCGGCCGGTGCCGTGTGAGCGAGAAGGCAGCCTGGGCCTCGGAGCTCCACCTGCCCCTGCCTGGGCGCAGGCATCGGATCCGACCCTGGCAGCATGGGGGGGGTGGAAGGCACCACTGAGAGCTGGGCACTCACGCTCCCTGGGGGCTGATGGCAGGATTGGGCTCCTGAGCAGAAGTGTAAGCAGCTTCCCTGTTTACAGGCTCTGCCTTTTTCTTCTCCCTCCTTCCCTTCTTCCTCTCCCGGTTCCCTTTCTCTTTTTCCTTTCTTAGACGTGTCAGAACAGATGCTCTTAGGAGGATTTTCTGTCGGAACAGCTCTGCAGGCCGCCTCCGGAATTCAGGGGCTCTGCTTTTCTCCTCCGACACCCACACTTGGGGAGCGGCCAGTTGTGGGCAGGCATCTCGCGTCGGAAGAGTGTGGTTGGCATTGGGTGGCGAACATTACTCATGGCTCATAGCTCCTCTCCCCTGTGAGGGGGCGGGCGGGGAACTGGAGGTGCTGGCCACCAGCCACCACCCCGTCCCAGGGACCTGCACCTTCCTGCAGGCCTCTCTGAAAATGAGAGCACCCCTTTCTTCCCCGCCGCTCAGTGTCCAGCCCCAGAGCAGCCGGGCTCTGCTGTCCTTCCCCGGGAGCTCTGGATCGGCGGCAGCATCCAGGCTTGTCACAGGCAAGACCAACCGGTCACCTGACCTGCGGGCCAGGAGGCCCCTGTCACCTGCTGGTCAGGAATTTTTCTCCCGTTTATCTTCCCGGCGATCAGGTCCTTTCTGGCTGGAGGGGCTGTTTTCCGCAGGTCCTGCAAGGGCCAGGAACAGCCTGTGCTTCGAAGGGGTGCAGCCGATGCTCCCTGGGTTCTGAGCCTGGGAGATGCTTACTCCCCGCTCCATTGTGGGGTTGGCTCTCGGTGACGGTGAGGGAGGCAGCCCACCGCCCGGAGGGGAGGGTTTGGACCTGCTGCAGGGGCTCCTGCTGGAGCTGCTAGAGGATCTGGCCCTGGGCCCGCCGGTTCCTCCCTTCCGGGCTTGGGAGGTGTTTCACCGGGGCTCCCGCGCCTCGGAGGGGGACTGGTGACTGGGGCCGGGCGCCCACGCACACATGCACAGGCCTGTTTGCTCGTGTGGCTTTTCCACAGCAGAGAAGACGGCTCTGGGATGACCTGGCCCAGACCTCTCCTCGCCACCTGCCTTCGGTCCACCACACTGCCCGGTGTGCCCTTCCTCCCGTCCCCGGCCTGCCTGGGTGTTTAACCCCGGGCTGCGCTCAGTTCTTTTCCAGTCACCGCTGGTTTAGCTCTTCCAGCTCAGGGACAGAGTCCTCAGTCACGAGTGGGAGCAGGAGGCCCTGTGCCAGTGCGGCCGCTTCTGCTGTGCTGGTTTGGCTCAGCAGATGGCTCTTTAGCTCGAACCTCACTTCTTGGCTCTGGGCTGGGTCTGGCTCCCCCCTGCTTACATTTAGGCGCTCTCATCACAGGCAGTTACTGACAGATGTTACTGACAGATCCGAGAAGATGTCCTCTGTCTGGGGGCTTCTAGGTGGAGGCTGGGACCGAAGGACAGCCCTGGGGTGGTTGGAGGGAGGGAAAGTGTTTCCGGGTCAGCAGCAACTCTGAACTACAGCTCAGAGGCTGGCCCCATGGAGCCCCGCCCACCTGCCAGGTGACTCCCCCAGCTCAGCAAATGCATCCCCGGCTGGTGGAAAGTTTCCAGACATCACAGCGGGGGTGGATTTGCTGGTGAAGCCACGGGGGAAGGGCTGGGGGCGTGGCTTTTGTTGTGGCTCATCACAGCCAGCCAGCCATACATGGTCACTGCAGCTCCAGGGCCGGCGGTGACTCCCCCCGCAAGAAGCTGGTGGGACGGAACAGCCAGAGTTAGTGAAGCGCTGCTGGGACCGGGGGCTGAGAGCCCCACGTGTCACTGTCCCTGCCCAGTAACAGTCCGGGCGGCTCTGCGCAGACCAGCCTCCGGGAAGGGGTTCTGGAAAAGAAGCCGCGGCCACTTGTCAGACTCTGGGCCCGGGCCCGGGTGATGTGGTCCTAGGAGTGGGCACTGACGTTAGTGTCTCACTGATTCTTTCTTGAAGGGGGTCCGGCTTATGTTACTTAGAAAATGCTGATCTTGAGGCTGACGGGTGTGGCACTCAGGGAGCGGAGAGCAAGTTTAGATACTTATTTAGTCATGGCCGCTGCAGTGCAGGCTCACCTGGCACGAGGCCACGGAACTGCCCTGAGCACTTTTCCTGGGGACGCTTGAGGGATTCCCAGGCATTAAGTGAGGCCTTTGACAGACCCTGCGGCCAGACCAGCGGCTCTTGGGGTCAGGGTCAGAGTTTATTCTCTCTCCAGGGACAGCCTGGGGAGGTTTCTGGAGGCAGAGGACTATCCAGCTTTCTGGGGTTCCCTGAGCCTGTGAATGAATGAGGGGACAGAGGGAGCCCTGTGGGTGCCCCGGGAAAGGGGCGATTCCTGAGAGCCTGGGTGATGACACATCTGCCTTCCCACACGTTCCCCTCGCATGACAGACAGAAGGCTTCGAGCAAAGTGGGACGGTTTTCACAGAACCCGGTGTCCCCGCTTAAAACAGCCGCCCTTTATTCTAAGATTTGTCAACAAGGTTCAGCTGACCCTGGCTTTTATTTGCAATGCTGACAGGGTTTTGTGTGTGTTTTTACTTTGTAAAAAGTCGTTACCTGGCCAGACACAAGGTGGCTATTTCTTGTTGGTCCCTTGATACTTTTGGGGTTTGAAACTCTCCTGCCAGTAAACCCAGGAATCAGGAGCCCCGGGTCGTCCGGGCTTGCAGCGGATGTCTGGCGTTGTTTGCCCTTCGTGGACTCGTTCAAGTTCAAGTTTCTCACGCGAGAGTTCAGGCCGCGCTGAGGCTGCGTGGCCTCCCCTGTCCACACTGACACGAAGGCCCTTTGCCTCTCCCCAGCCATGGATTTCCCTCAGCACAGCCAACACGTCTTGGAGCAGCTGAACCAGCAGCGGCAGCAGGGGCTTTTGTGTGACTGCACTTTCGTGGTGGACGGCGTTGATTTTAAGGCCCATAAGGCAGTGCTGGCCGCCTGCAGCGAGTACTTCAAGATGCTCTTCGTGGACCAGAAGGATGTGGTGCAGCTGGACATCAGTAACGCAGCAGGTACCCTGTTGGGTCCAGGGGCAAGTCTGTTGAGGGCCGGAAGCTCTGGCTGACCCTGTGCCCTCCTAACGCAGTCCCTGCCCTCCTGGGAGCAATACCTTCAGGGTGTGGGGTGCACCAGGCCTCCCAGAGAGGACCCATGAGTGTGTGGGTACCAAGTTTCTGCCACATTTTGGGGGCCTGTTTAGACTGGGAGCAGGTGGCGAGGGGAGAACTGGCAGGAAGAGCTCACCATGAGCTCCAGGCTGGAGTGAACACACACAGCAGGGGGGCTCTGAGTCTGAACCCCCTGTTCCAGTGCTAACCATGAGGACGGCAGGGGCTGGGGCTGGGGCTGGGATCAGGAAGGCAGGCCTTGGGATTGAAGAAGGAACTGGTCAGATTTGGTCTCCAACTCAGCATGGCATGAGGTGCTCTGGGAAGGTCAGGGCAAGGTCGTGTTCCCCCATTTTATAGATGCGGAAACTGAGACCCAAAGAGGTCAGGTGACTGGCCTGGAGGTCAGCGAGAGAGTTTGTGGCAGAGCGCCGGTGAAAGCCCTTACTGTCACTTTGGTTGGATTGCCTTCTGGCGGTGAGGAGTAGCGGCTGGGTAGAGTGCGTCCAGGGTGGGCATTTACACCGTCTGTCCTTCATGCAGGGCAGGCGTTCACACCTTCTATCTTCTGCGCAGAGCAGGCGTTCACACCTTCTGTCTTCTGCGCAAGACAGGTGTTCACACCTTCTGTCTTCTGCGCAAGACAGGTGTTCACACCCTCTGTCCTCCATTGAATCCTGTGTGCAGGCGGGGTTTCCCACCCTCTGTCCTCGGCGGAGGGCAAGCAGTCACACCTCTGTTTTGTGTGTAGGGTGGGCGTTCACACCCTCGGCCCTCTGTGGTTGTGCCTCCATTGGGAGGCTGTTATCTGGGCCGAGAGTCCCCCAGTTGCTTGCCTCTCTGCCAGCACAGGAGACGGGGGAGAGGACGGCCTGTCACCTTGCTCTCGACAAATCCCCGGATCCTGCCGCCGAGTGGCACCTGCTGGTGCCAGGCCGGGAGGCCGGTCGGTGATGGCTGTCTTGTCCTTGGCAGGCCTGGGGCAGGTGCTGGAGTTTATTTACACGGCCAAGCTCAGCCTGAGCTCCGAGAACGTGGACGATGTGCTGGCCGTGGCCAGCTTCCTGCAGATGCAGGACATCATCACGGCCTGCCAGGCCCTCAAGTCGCTCGCAGAGCCGGCCGCCAGCCCTGCGGAGAATGTGGAGGCCTTGGCCGTGGCAGGTAAGATTCCTGAGCAGGCGGCTTTCGATGGGGCCCTGGGTCTGTTTCCTCCGCTGGCCTTGCCTGTGTTGTGGGTGCTGCTGAGGGTGAGCTGCAGTAAAGTCTGTAAAAGGCCTCTCGGAGGCGCCTTTTACCTGCCACGTCACCCCTTTCTCCCTTCCCTTGTGCTTCGCCACTGAGAACTGGCGGGGGGCCTGGTTCAAGGCCGCGCACATGGCGCCCTTCCTCTGTCCCTCACTGTCTCAGAAAAGCTCCCGCCCCTGGTTTGGGCAGGTTCCTGTGAAACACTTCCAGAGAACCTGCTCCTCTCCCTCTAAGCACTGGCTCTGCCAGCTTGGCATTGCACCTGCCAGTCTGTGTCCGGCCGGTCTGTGGGCCCCAGAAGCGGCGGCTGTGGTTGGTATGCCCAGAGCAGAGGCCGTGTGCATGGTTTGCTGAATGAAGAAACCACTGCTTAGATGGACCTCCAGGGAGGATCCGGGAGAGCTGGCGGTTCTGGGAACCCTCAGCTCTCCAAGGGGTGGCACTTGATGGGAAACAGCAGGTCTGTCCGCTTCCTTCTCCAGGAGGGGACAGGAGAGCCAAAGAGAAGGCTGCGGCCGCCACGCTGAGTGAGCTGAACCCTGCCGCAGGCAGTCCACCCCGGGGCCCAGGCAGGGAGCCCAAGGAGGAGCGAGGCGGGCAGGCCGAGAGCGCGGCCAGCGGTGAGTTGTGGCGCTGAAGCCAGCTGTGCCGCCATCTCCCTGGGCCCCTGTACAGGGAGGGGCGTCCTCTGGAGCAGTGGTTCTCAACCTTCCTAATGCTGCAACCCTTTAATACAGTCTTTGTGTTGTGATCCCCAACCATAAAATTATTATTTTTTTAAATATATTTTATTGATTTTTCACAGAGAGGAATGGAGAGGGATAGAGAGTTAGAAACATCGAAGAGAGAGAGACATTCATCAACCGCCTCCTGCACACCTCCTACTGGGGATGTGCCCGCCACCAAGGCACATGCCCTTGACCGGAATCAAACCCGGGACCCGACGCTCTAGCCACTGAGCCACACCGGTTTCGGCCATAAAATTATTTTTGTCGTTACTTCATAACTGTAATTTGCAACTGTTATGAATCTTAATGTAAATATCTATGTTTTCTGATGGTCTTAGGAGACACTGCTAGCTGTTCTCGACCCACAGGTTGAGAACCGCTGCTCTGGAGGCTCCTGGGCTGGGAGATAGAGTGGCACCTGGAGCTCAGGGTACCCCGAAGGAACCATTGTTGGTCCGGGGGGTGTGATCCAGCCAGAGCAGAGGCCAGACAGCCTGAGCTTGGATGTGCTGGCCCCACCCACTACAGGGGCCTGGTCCAGGGCGGCCACTTGGTCCCTTGATAGAGTCTCAGTCCCGCCTCCGCACCCCCAGGTGCCGAGCAGACGGAGAAGGCCGATGTCCCCCGGGAGCCACCGCCAGTAGAGCCCAAGCCCGACCCCACCGGCGGCATGGCTGCTGCCGAGGCCGAGGCCGCCTTGTCGGAGAGCTCGGAGCAAGGTACCGCCGCCAGCCAGGCCGCCTCCCTCACACGGTCCCCCCAGGTCCCTCTCCTCCTCCTACAGCTGACCCCACTCTGAGCACCCACTCACTTCGGCTTTGGGGCGACATCTTTTCTCATTCTTAAACTTGGACATCAGTCTCTTGGTTGTGTTACCTGGCTGTGCTTTCCGCTGGCTCAGAAGCGTTGCGGACACCCAGGGCCGAGCACCAAGGGGAGCCTTATACCCACACCCATAGCCCCCCCTGCTTGTTGGCCGACAGCGCCCTTGCTGCCCTGAGCTGCCTTCATCCTCCAAGCAGCCAGTGTCCCGGTCAGCAGCTCCCCTGGCGCTGCCTTGGCCAAGCCTGGGACCCTTTATGCGTGGTGCCCAGACATGACCGGGCTCTGCCAGGTGCCCGTGCAGAGAGTGGAGCCTGTGGCACGACGTCAGGTCGGCCTCTGGCATTGGTCTAACTCTGAGGACACGTCCCTCCGGGAGCGCCTCTGCCTCTCCAGCCCCTCAGCGCCTGCCCTCCCCTCAGAAATGCAGGTGGAGCCAGCCAGGAAAGGAGAGGAGGGCGAGGAGGACGCCGTGCCTTCGGGGGTGAAGGAAGAAGGGCCGCAGCTGGACAAGGGGGACGCCCCCGAGGAGAGTGAGGAGTCGGCCAGCACGGACTCGGGCCAGGAGCTGGGCGCAGACGCCCGGGGCCTGCGCCCCAGCACCTACGGCGACCGCACCGAGTCCAAGGCCTATGGCTCCATCATCCACAAATGCGAGGTGTGCCCACCGGCGGCCCCGCACGCCCCGCCCGGCCCCGCCCTCCGCCCCGCACCCCCTCACACCCGCTTCCCGGCCCTGCAGGACTGTGGGAAGGAGTTCACACACACGGGGAACTTCAAGCGGCACATCCGCATCCACACAGGCGAGAAGCCCTTCTCGTGCCGCGAGTGCAGCAAGGCCTTCTCCGACCCGGCCGCCTGCAAGGCCCACGAGAAGACGCACAGGTGCAGTGCCCGGCCCGCTGCCTGTCCC
>PVJN01018837.1:0-38368 GCA_004026805.1 Lasiurus borealis
GATTAGGGAATATAGGTGCCCAGCTTATGTGCATTTTTTGTAGTTTTCTTGCAAGTTAGAAATGTTCTGAAAACTAAAAACCAGTTTTTGCTGCAATTGAGTTGAAATACTTGTGAGTAGCTCACCAACATTTCTGTCCCTTTGGATCGAATTCTGCCCCTTACATGATTTTTCTGAGCAGATTGATTTTTTTTCACTATAATAGAATTTCAGACAGTAGAGAAATGGTATCATGACTCTCTGAAACTATTTTCTCATCAGATTATCTGGATGGGAACTTCGTCTCCCTTCTGATCCTCTCTCTCTCTCTCTCCACACACACACACACACACACACACACACACACACACACACACACACACAAGCACCACATACATATGCTAAGTATGACAGGTACTTAGCATATGTATGTGGTGCTTGTGTGTGTATGACATGGTACTTTGGGAACCTAGTCAGCTCCCATATGTGAATGGACAAGGAATTGTTTGCTTCCCTGCACAGAAAATTTCAACCGTGTCCAGAGCGTCTTTGTGCCACTGTGACACAGCTTCTCACCTGTTGCAATGCCCAAGGAAAGCTGGATAACAAAACATCGCCTCTTTGGCAGGACTTTGAGACAAATGGAGCTCAGGAATTCACAGTGCGTGGAAAAGAGAAGAAAGGAGACATAAAATGGAGAACTGTTGCTATGGTGTAATGCGTTTTTATCCACCCCTCTTTTCAGAGCGAGAAAAAAAAATGATCTAGCTTTTAACAGTTATTTTTAAGTGGATGAATGAGGCTTTCCCGAAGAAAACTGTCAGGCAAAATAAATAGCTCCATCATACAATCTAGCAGCATTTTGAACAAGAGTAGCCACAAGACCTAACCAATGAACAAACACACAGGATGAATCGGAATCGTGAACATGTGTATTCGCATTTAAAGTACTGACTTTAAATGGGTTCATGGCATGGGTTCATGAGACCTGCTTAGAGGGGTCTGCTACATGTAGCATTACTAAAACTTTGCCGTGGCAATGAAAGCCCCAGATATGTATTTGTGGGCATTTTCCCAGGGTCTGGATTCTAAGCATAGAGTTCTTGCAGACTATGTGTTAGAGTAGAACATTAGCACCATCTAAAGGCTACATACCAAATGGCTTGCCAGTGTGAATGTTGCTTAAAATGCTCTTTGCTCCGATGATATAATTCTTTGGGGGGACTGACATTGTGAAAAACGTTGCTTACCAAGAAGGAAACAGGCTGCACAATGCTGCTAACCACAAAGTGGTTGAGAAGATTAAACTGGAAACCTATCATGTCTAGCACAACACTCAGGGTGGTAAATATTCCACGCGGGCTTTAAAACTACTCTCCTGCCGGAGGCCACGCAGCACACAAAGAAAGGCTTAAGTTTCTTGTACATCAGCACAGACCCCGGTGATTGACTCTGAATCTCAGACATCATAAATGCTTGCCAGGTTCCTCAGACACACGACCCGGGTTTTTGCTTTTGTCTTTCAAAATGTTCTCTCTGCCCAATGCTTTCTGAGTCTCTGCCATGGACCCTGTGTTTCCACGGCGTGATCCTGCTTCTGCTTTTAGCACAGGTGGCTTTGCTGTCAGGGTATTTGAAGTTTTCCTTTGATGGACCTGCAAGTTAATTATGAATGAGCACTCTGCCTAAAAGCCTCTCTTTTTTTCCTAAATGACTCCTGGCGTATATCCAGGGCCTCCATGCACAAAAGCTAAGCTATGTCTGACCCACCCTTCCACCATTGAATGACCCCCATCTCTTCCCATTTATCTGCTGCTTGCCGCCTTTATTAGACAAGAGAAACAGTGAGATAGGAAAAATCTAACACTTTTTAAAATGAAATATTCCCTATTTCCACTTTTAAAAATTTTTTCAAAATGAATGATGCATTAACATCAATTCACTATGTTCTGAGATTAGTCAAAGCAATATTTCAATGAGTTTTCTTCTATTTTTTTATCATTTATGTAAAACATCACCCATGCAAAACTCTTAAAAAAAGAAGAAAAAGGAAAACATAAAATCAATAAGTAAAAATATAAGATTTCTTAGTGATGAAAACACACAGAAAGAGATTAAAAAAAAAAAAAAGCTCAGCTGGTGTAACCCAGTGGTTGAGCATTGACCTATGAACTAGGAGGTCATGGTTTGATTCCCAGTCCGGGCATTGCCCAGGTTTTGGGCTCCATCCCCATGTAGGAGGCAGCCCATCAATGATTCTTTATTATCATTGATGTTTTTATCTCCCTATTCCTCTCCCTTCCTCTCTCTAAAAAAAATATCAATAAAAACATATTTGTAAAAAAATCTTAACCCCTTTAAAAAAGAGTTCCTTCACTTTCAGAATAGGTTAGTGTTAGAGTAAGTGTGTGTGTGTGTGTGTGTGTGTGTGTGTGTGTGTGTGTTGAAAGAACATTCATGGTATGGGAAGAGACCTTTGTAATATGGTATAAGGAACTAAGACAGAAAACATAAGTGATTGGCTCTGGCTCATACAGCTAGTTAATGAAGATAGGAGTAAATTTGAGTTCACTGACTCCTAGGGTATTGTTAGGCAAAGTCACATCCTACCTAATAAAAGAGTAATATGCAAATTGACCATCACTCCAAGACACAAGATGGCTGCCCCCATGTGGTCAAATGATCCTGCCCCCATGTGGACTCAAGATGGCTGCCACAAGATGGCCTGCAGGGGAGGGAAGTTGTGGGCAGTTGGGGGTGACCAGGCCATCAGAGGAGGACAGTTGGGGGCAACACAGGCCAGCAGGGGAGGGCAGTTGGGGGGGACCAGTCCTGCAGAGGAGGGCAGTTATGGGTGATCAGGCAAGCAGGGAGAGCAGTTAGGGGTGACTGGTCTGGTAGAAGAGGGCAGTTGGGAGAGACCAGGTCAGCAGGGAAGGGCAGTTGGGTGGGGACCAGGCCTGTAGTGGAGGATAATTGGGGGGACCAGGTCTGCAGAGGTGGGCAGTTGTGAAGGGAACAGGCCAACAGAGGAAGACAGTTGGCAGGGACCAGGCATGCAGGGGAGAGCAGTTAAGGGTGACCAGGCTGGCAGGGGAGGGCACTTAGAGGTGATCAGGCTAGCAAGGGAGGACATTTAGGGGTGACCAAGCCCCGGGGAGGTCAGTTAGGGGTGACCAGGCCAGCAGGGGAAGGCAGTTAGAGGCAATCAGGCCAGCCAGGGAGCAGTTGGGCATTGATCAGGCTGGCAGGGGAATGGTTAGGGGGTGATCAGGCTGGCAGGCAGAAACGGTTAGGGGCAATCAGGCAGAGGCAGACGAGTAGTTGGGAGCCAGCAGTCCTGGATTGTGAGAGGGATGTCTGATCACCCATTTAAGCCTGATCCCTTAAGGGGGTCCCAAATTAGAGGGGGTGCAGGCTGGGCTGAGGAGGGTGTTGCACACTGGGCCTCTAGTTAGTAAAAAAATCTCCGAGTAACTATTGCTTTTCCAGGTTATAAATTGTTTTATTCAGTTGCTCTTGTTCTTAGATTTGTCCATCATACATTATTTGCTTTTTTCCCTCAGGGATTTCAATACATCCCTGAAATCTCAGAAGTGCATATGCAGTTCAAATTGATATGCACTGTGAATATAAACTAAACAACAGATTTCAAAGACTTGGCCTGACAAAAATTTAAAATATCTCATTCCATATTGATTTCATGTTGAAATGATAATATTTGGGATATGTTAGATTAAGTAAGATGTGTTGCTAAAATTTATTTTACTTGTTTATTTTTTATTTTTTAAACATGGCTACTAAGAAATTTAAAATGATGTGGCCACATTAAATTTCTATTAAGCAGCATGGATATAGGTAACATAAAATTGAATTTTCTATTTTTTTTCATTTCTTTTCTGAAATTTCATTGTTATTATAAAGACAAGCAGTGGATTTTTGTGCACTGATTTTTGTATCCTGCAACTTTTACTGTATTTGTTTATTGTTTCCAATTGGTTTTTGGTGGAGTCTTTATGGGTTCTTATATAAAGAATCATGTCAACTGCAAAAAGTGACACTTTTACAAAAAGAATCAAGAACACAGCAGTGGTCAGTGATGTGAATACTGGTTGAGAAGTTAAGAGGCACAGGATCAAAAACATCTATAAAATGAGAGAGTTGGATGACATGCCTTCCATGTTTCTTCTCATACCAGTGATTCTGTTAGTACTATGATTTCTCATGGCTTCTTCCAACAACACAAATAGAGTTGTGGAATCTAATAAGGGAAAGAGGAAATCATCACAATGCAAAAGAGGAAATAATTGAATGTTAGAAAACATACTGCTGATGTAGACCAAAACTGAAGAGACTACATTAAGAACTTAGTTTTTTTTTTTAAACCATAAGCAGGGTTTAGAAGGTCAGTTATTACAAGGAAGTGCTTTACTTCTTTAAAATTTATTTTTATAACGTATGTGCACGTACAGATGCTTTATATATTCTTTGTGATGATGATGGTAATATGAGTTTTGGTGATCATGTTGAAGATAATGAACTCTGGAAAACAAAAAAAAAATGTCTGAGCGATTACAAACCAGAAGCACTAACTCATGCTATCTGTAAATTGGGAATAATATTAACCCCAAAGTTGGTTGGCAGAATAAAATGAAATAAAGTGGAGAAAATGCTAAGCATAAGTCTGCTTCATTATACGCTGTTAATCAAGGTTAACAATGATGCTGATGATAATGATGATGATGATGACAATGATAATAACAATGATGATGATGACAGGCCTCACAAATTAAGCTGTTCCTAGGGAGCCATATCCAATTCTCAACAATTTTAAAATAAAACATTCAAGCTCACATGTGTGCATAACACTAGGACATTGGAGTCATTCAAAAGATTATCGCCAAGTATGATAGGGCTTTAAACTCACAAATGTGGCTTTGTATTCATATATAATTTAGAATTATTTTTGCAGAAGTTTATATTAGAATAGCATAGTATCTAAGTTCAGTGGGGTCAAGGTCCGGCATGCTTTGTGTTCATTCTGGGATCATAGTTTGCTAATGAGAACTGCCATATACCAACACAAAATGGTCTTATGGTCCTGTCCTTCAGTTCAGAAACTTTAGAAATAAAAAAAAAATGTGTTTGGGAACAGCAAAGAAAGCACAGAGTTTATAAAGTCAGAAGACAACCTCCAGCTTATCTGTGAGATTTTTGTAATACAACTTATAGGAACATTTTGAAAACCAAATGAAATGCAATCTATGTGAATGCTGTACAAAGGCTAATGTTGTCACTGCAAGTCATATCCCCTTACTTTTATAACAACCATTTTATAATGAACACACAAGATCATCTGCTTTATTTTGTTCATTAGATTTCGCATATGAGCGAAATCATGTAGTATTTGTCTTGCTCTGACTGGCGTATTTCACTTAGCATAATTTTCTCCAGGCCCATCCATGCTGTTGCAAAAGCTAAGATTTCTTTGTTTTTCATGGCTGAGTGGTATTCCATTATATAAATGTACCACAGCTTTTTTTTTTTTTTTTAATCCACAAATGTACTGATGGGCACTTGAGCTGCTTCCAAATCTTGGCTATTGTAAATAACATTGCAACGAACACAGGGTTCTCTATATTCTTTCAAATTAGTGTTTCAGGTTTCTTTGGATGTATTCCCAGAAGTGCAATTGCTGGGTTATAAGGCAGTCCCATCTTTAACTTTTTGAGGTAACTCCATTCTGCTTTCCACAATTGCTGAAACAAAATAGAAATAGACTCATAGATACAGACTGGCAGCTGTTAAAGAGGAGGGGTAAGTGCTGATTGAAAAAGATAAATGGATTAAGCAAACAAACAAGCAAACAAAAAAAAAAACACCTTATAGAGTAGACAGGCAACAGTATGGTGATTCCCAGAGGGAAGGGGAGGTAGGGGGATTAGGAGAGGAGAGAAAGGAGGGAGAGAGAGGAAGAGAGATGAAAGGTACATCAATTGACTGCCTCCCACAACCGGTGATCAAACCTGAAACCTATGTACTAGTATATGCCCTGCCCGGAAATCGAACCAGCAACCTCTGGTGCAGGAATAATACCCCAATAAACTGTGCCACCTTGGCCAGGGCCAAGCGTATATGTTTTAATGATGCTTGAAGAAGTGACCAAAATCAGATTGGTGCCTTAATTTTTCCAAAGTTATAAGGAAGAAATCAATTTAAAAGAATTCCCTGCTCATAGTGTGAATGCAATCATGCTCTAAATACTACAAAATAATGTGTTGGGTGGATTAGCAAACATTTGAGTTTACTAGAAAATCAACCATTGCGTATTTCCTCAGGACCCAGAAGGGTTCATTTTTCTATCATTTTAAGTTTCTAGGGAAAGTTCAGGTGTTTACACAAATGAGACTTAAGAGATTGGTGTGGGAAACTGAGACATCAATTCAGTCCTTAAGCCCTTCTATCTTCCAGTGCAGCGTTAACTCATTATTATTAAATGCTTATAAATAATGAAGATAGATTATTTTTCAAGAGGCTTGCTCTCCACTATTATGTATTATCATACAGACATTTAGGATGTAAGCGACTAAGATTATGACATATTTTAGTCTGCCTTTATTCATGCATAACAAATGGGAGAGACGGACGAACATTCCTTACACATTCCAGCAGTAGTGTTTTTAAGCAATCGATGTTTTCATTTGGTTCTCTCTCAATCCCTTAAGGGTAGACATTAAAATAAGGCTAAATATGTTTAATTTTAAAAAAATATATAATACGAATTCCATAGTAAGCTAAAATCCAATAATGTCTAAATTTTTCAGTTCCCAGGGTTATTTTTAGGTCTTTAGGGAAAATAAAAGGCTTTTTTCCCTCTTTCTCAGCCTTGAAGTGCCTCATTCTGACATGACCATCTCTTTGCAGCCTTTTTCAGCCCATTCACCAGATTCAGCCTCCAAGATCCTGAAAACAGTGAGGTCCTTTTCACTGGTGGGGGCAGGGGAAGCATCATGCTTTGCAGCTGGAAACCTGGGTTCTGGTTCTAGTTCCAAATCCACAACGAAGTGTGGTGCTTTGGACGAGTTCCTGACTTTCCACAGGCCTTCATTTGCTCATCAATTTAGGCAGAGAAGAGAATGGCTGCTTTTTAATGGCCGCTCCCAATGCCACTGTCCTCTATTGTCTCATGTTCCAAGCGTATTCTGCTTTGACAATAGACCATGTAATGGGATTTGAAAAGACTGTTTTCTATGGCTTCCAGGGAATTTGGAAAATATGAGTCATATAACTACCCCTTCCAGTCCCAAAACGGTAGTAAGGAAATAAAGACTGGAATTTGGGCCATGTGACTCTTCAAGCAAATTGAGTTTTCAAAGCCAGAAAGATATATTTTAAGGTTACAGTATTATTTCCACTTTTTGACTAAGGACATGAAAGAATAGCTATAAATGTGACCAGCGGTTAATACTTTCATTATCAGTTAAGAATTATAACCAGCCGAAACCGGTTTGGCTTAGTGGATGGAGCGTCTTCCTGCGGACTGAGGGGTCCCAGGTTCGATTCTGGTCAAGGGCATGTACATTGGTTGCGGGCGCATCACCAGTGGGGGGCGTGCAGGAGGTGGCTGATGGATGTCTCTCTCTCATCGATGTTTCTAACTTTCTATCCCTCTCCCTTCCTCTCTGTGAAAAAAATCAATAAAATATATTTTAAAAAAAGAAAAAGAATTATAACCATTTAACGTTAGGTATTAAATTTAATTCCTTTTTATGACCGAAAAATTTCTTCATATAATGATCCAAATTAACATTTCACATTTGCCTTCAGAATGAGACAACCACCAATTTAGTGGACTGCCTGGCTCTGTCACAAGGAAGGTTAAGATTAAGGTCAAGGCTTAATAGCATTATTTTTTTTTTTCTGCTCCAAAGTCACAAATACAAATTTAACCCTGCTGGATTTTTTAAAAAATGTGTGAAAGCTATGCCATCGAGTTTATGAAACCATCATGTCTACAGGGAAAGTAATTCACAGGTTGGCTGTCCTAACAGTGGGGTGCACTGGCATTTCTGGTGAGCCAAGACAGCGTGGTGTCGAGGTTGCCCTGGAAACTGAATTGCCAGTCTGGGTGAGTGGTGAGATGCCTAAAGCAGACACAGCACTGTGTCAGCACTGTGAGAGTTCTTGCAATGCCAGGGGTATCATTGGACCCAGAACGCTGGATGGTCAATGGCAAGAAACCATAGCAGTGAACAATTTCTCTTCTTGTTGGTTCTTCAGACTTCATTTATGAATATTTATCCTCTTCGGAGTAAAGTGAAGAAATTCAGTAGGCCATAACTTTTCCATTTTATTTGGCAGTGCCTAAGGAAGCCAGAATGCACCAGATTTTGTGCCCATTCAATAAACTATATTCTGAGACTAAAAGCCAACTTTAAAAATGCCCCACCATGCATCCTGGAACCCTCTCTTCCTCTTTTTCCGGGCTCCCTCCCCCACCACCATGCACACACAGTAGGGATGCATCAAAGTCAGATATTTAGGAGGAAAAAAATAATTCTTCCACAGTCAGAATTTTGACGATACTCTCTTTTTATTTCACAACATGGGAATAAGGCAAATTTGGAGCCTCAA
Organism: Lasiurus borealis; assembly: GCA_004026805.1. Classification (NCBI taxonomy): domain Eukaryota; kingdom Metazoa; phylum Chordata; class Mammalia; order Chiroptera; family Vespertilionidae; genus Lasiurus; species Lasiurus borealis. Next base: position 8,614 of record PVJN01018837.1, read on the forward strand.
AGACCAAGATATATTTAAACCAAATGTTTGGAAGAGGAGCCAGGCCACCAGTGGGCAGCAAGCTTCACATGGCCCAGCGGATGTTGGAGGAAAACGCCTGCAGCGTGGCTAGAGCTATAGCACACCCACAAATAGATTCATACTTGGTTGTCTAATTTGCATGCATGAGTATGGTGCGTTCTCCAGGCCACTAGTACACATATGCCTTTTTCCAAGTCAGTGCAGAATCTGTATTTGTGCAGGTCTTTAAAAGTCTGCTCCCTTAACAAAGTTTTACCATCATTTATCCGAGAGAGCCTTCAGGTGACAAATGCTTATGCCACCTTTATTTTCCACCAGTCATTTCTGAATAGTAATGACAGCTATCAGGAGTCCCAGCATCGTATAAGAGAATCTGTTTAATTATTAGAATGTCAGCTGGCTGTGATTGAACTTGAATGAACATACCCACATGCTCGATGCCTGGAATTGCAAATTGGGAACCTTTAGCAGCAATGGCAACTTTCGACCAAATGACAAGATAAATAAAAATGAGCCGATGTCCCAGGAAGAATTGGACATTTCTGTTTTCCAAAGTGAATGCTTCCCTAATCTGCACCCAACAGCGACAGTCTGACCCACTCTGGCCTGGGGACCCACTTTTCCCACTCATGCTGAATTGTTGGAAACCCGAACAACATTCAGCACCGAAGGGGAAGACGCCCGAATCTGAAAAAGAAGCAGAAGAAATGGTACCAGGGAAAGGAGACAGGAATGGACAACAGGTTCCCAGTGTCTCTCTCTCTGTCAACAAGCATGTAAAGTCTTTATTACTGAAATATGCAGAATCCCGTGGGAATTGCTGCATCATTGTTTGCCTTCACTTCTTTCTTGCCAGTCTGTCCATGACTGATGGAACTGTCTCACTGATGGAGGGAGGTGGTCCCATCCAAAAGCCACTCTGCAGCAGGTCTCAGGAGCCACATTCCTCGCAGTGACAGGAGAGGATGTACCGGTAGGTGGCCGTGAGTCGCATGCCCCCTGAGCAGCGCAGCCTCAAGGCTTTCAGCTTGGAGGTCTGGGGACGGCAGCAGTGACAGGAAGAGCGGAAGGGCTGCTTGAGGACAGTGCTGAAGGACACCAAGGGCTCGGAGCGTGATGCCTGGCTGCAGTGTCCTTCACACCTGGCCAGAAGCACCATCTGGGGAGAGAAGAAAGGTGGTTACCATGTGGAGATGCCAACGCCCCACCAGGTTGCACAGCCTCCTTGACAAGGACCTAATACTCTTTGACACTTCCCGCTGGATTGGATCAGTGGGTCTTCAGTTGGAATCATGTGGTAAAACTTGTTTTTAAAATGTCCACACCCAGGCTTTGTCTCAGACCAACTGAGTTAAAATCCTTGAAGACCGAGCCAGACTTTTGTGGTTTTCAACACTCCTTAAGTGATTTTTAAGTGCATTCATGGTTTAGAACAACTGAATAAGGCCTACCACCATGATGTGCGAATAAAAATCAAAGAACGAAAGAAATATGTCAGACAGGTGGCAGTCTACCATTGGCCTGATGTCCACTTTCTGAGTCTTAAAATGCAGGAAGTCATTCCAAATTAAAGTCAGAGGGTAAAGAATAACTACAGAAAAAAATGTTATGTGAAGGGAATTTCTAAACAAAAGATATATGGTTTCTGAAGAAGAAAACAAAAGGATAATCTGAGTGATACTTAGGAAAAATAATTCTAGGTAATACAACTTGAAACAAGAACACGAAATACAAACAAGATACATTTTGGGCCCTGGAATGAGACTTCTGGGTTCATACATGAGGGAGCCTAAGGTTTGTGCAATCACATCTTCAGGTCATTTGAGGCAAATGTTAACTCATTCTGACCATCTCCGTTTCCAAAGGTAGGTTAGTATGAACATAAAACTTGGGCTGAAGTAACAGAGGATGTGTATTCTTTACAATGTCTCTTAGTGTGGCTTTAGTAAACAGACTTCTTTAAAAACCTGATGCTAACTATCGAAGTTATCCCCAGAACAATGGACATCAGCACACACTCAATATTTTGCATAAAGATTAAGAGGATGGAGCTGAGGCTCATTTATGTCTCTCATATATAAATCCTGGTGTCCTGAAAGTGGCAGCCATTGGTGGAGTGGCGGGGAGCACTTGATTCATTAAGCTAATATAATCCTATCTAGTGGGACACAGGAGATGAAGGGATCCTGAGTCCATGTTAATGTGGGAGGATTTTGCTTGTTGAATTTCATATTAAGTGATGTAAAAAGTTGCCCTATAGTTTCAGAACTAACAATAAGAACATAAAAAGTGGAACTATTTAAATACAAAGAATAAAAGATACATACATACATGAAACCATTTGACATTTACCTCATATTATTTAGGAGTTAATAGTTGTTATTAAAAACACACCAAAGCTTAACTGTTGTAAATTACCCAAGGGTCCAGCAGCAGATGAACGGATAAAAAAGGCTATGGTACATTTACACAATGGAATACTATGCATCTATATAAAAGAAGGATTTCTTACCCTTTGAGACAGCATGGATGGACCTGGATATTATTATGCAGCTAAGTGAAATTAACCAATCAGAGAAAGACAAGTATCAGATGATCTCACTCATATGTGTTATCGAATGAACAAAATAAATTGATGAACAAAATAGATTTGGCCCTAGCTAGTTTAGCTCAGTGGATAGAGCATCAGCCTGCAGACTGAAGGGTCCCAGGTTCTATTCTAGTCAAGGGCACATGGCTGGGTTTCAGGCTCGATCCCCAGTAGGGGGCGTGCGGGAGGTAGCCAATCCATGATTTCTCTCATCATTGATGTTTCTACCTCTCTCTCCCTCTCCCTTTCTGTCTAAAATCAATAAAAATATATTTTAAAAATTAATAATAATTAAAAAAATAAATTCAGAGACATAGAAGCATGGAACAGACTGTGGAGTATCAGAGGAAAGGCAGAGGTGGTGGGTAGGTTGGAAGAGAGCAACCAAAGGACTTGTTTGAGCATAAGCATAACTCATGGACACAGACAATAGGGTGGTGAAAGGCCTGGGAAGTGCAGGTGCTGGGTGGAACCGGTCAATGAGAAAAAAAAAAAAACACACACACACACACACACAAAGGGGGCATTTGTAATAGTATCAACAATAAAGATAATTTTTTTAAAAGAACTTGTGATAAAGGTAGTTTTGTAGGTTTCAATATTATTTGTAGAAATACAATATATATGAAGAATAAAAAGACTCCACCAGCTATTATCTTGGACATTATCCTATAGAACAGAATTAAACACCCAAGGATTAAAAGAAGGAAATGGCCTGCCCATCTTTCCAACAACAAGAGGAGCTGATAATTATAGATCATTACCTGAGCAGATGTTGGGCAGTATCCAACAATCTGTAAGCAACCAAGAGAATAGGAGATACTAGAAAACAACCGGCAGGGCTTGGTGAAGATAAACTGAATGAGACCTATTAATTTATTTTCTCCGAAAGATCAAAGGTGGAGAGAAAAGAGCAGCTGTAACCCATTTGGGTTTTATTAAAACTTTGATTCTATCCTGCCTGCTCTTCACGTGGATAGCTGAAACTAACATGATCTGAAATAGGTTTTGAGAGATTATGCCACAGGTCAGTAGTACCTGGGCCAATCCTGTCCCTCTAACGAAGGAAAGTCCAAGGTCTTCCCCAGTCCCTTCTTTACACACCCCCTAGTACATGGGAAGAGCTCCTTGACATTTCATTTTAAAGAAGTGGTGTTCAGTTTACTCATCTCTAATGCAGATAATCTATTGGGCAGATTAAGCAGTTATTCATAGACTAACCTCCTAAAATGGAGTATGGATGGGTACAGTGTGCCTATGTCAACAGACTCAATTCAGAAGCAAAGACATGTTGGGGCATCATCCCCAAAAGACACACAGGCAGGTGAACCAAATGTAGACCTTCAATGACCAGGCAATGAGCCTTGGTCGGTAAAATGACAAAGTCGGCAATGTAGGGCCATTTGTAGAACAACTGAACTGATAGTAATTTCACTAAAAGTTTTCAGGTTCTCAAGCTCTACTTTCAACTCATCCTGAAGGACAAGATTTCCAACACTGGAGACTCTGGAGCCACCTCCAATGGGCCCCTCTTTCTGGGCAAGGAGAATACGCAGACATACAATAAACACCTTCAGTGGCTGTTCCCAGCCCTCACAATAAAATTTAAAATCCTGAGCAGGCACTAAGGCCCTCTATGATATGTATTTCACGTATCTTTCCAGTCTTTCTTACAACTGTTTTCATTCACATCACCCACTCCCTATTCTGATCAAGCTTAATTATTTACTGAATAATTAATTGTGGATGACTTCTCACGGCCCAGGTGAGTGACAGATACATGTTATATGCCTTGGGTCCAGTTTAATTTTTTATGATCTTATGTGTCCCAAACAAGTGTCCTGATGCTAAGAAGCTAGTCATCTCCTCCAGTAACTTCTTTTGTGTTCCCCAACCTCCTTGTCACTTGGATCCAGCTGGATCTGAAAGTCAGTTTCTTCCAATATGAAGGTTCAGGGCATTTGCTCAAGAACATGCTCCTTCATAGTCTTATGTGATTTCCGTGAGCTGAGGCTAAGAGTAATAGAAAGGTCCATGGGCAATCAAAAAGGATAGTAAGGATGATGATTTGGAGCATGCATTTAATATTTACCAGATCCCAGGCACTGTGCCAAGCCCTTCATATGCAACTTAGTTCTTAATAATCATCTCAGGAGGTAAACTCTCCCTATTTTACAAATGAAGGCATTGAAAGGCAGAGGATATGACTGAAGTCAGGTAGCTGTGCAATGGAGAGTCAGGATGATGAACCCACACAGCCTAATTCCGGAGCCCTTTCTCCTAAAAGCAGTGCTATGCTGTGAGGCAGTGGTTCTCAACCTTCCTAATGCCACGTCCCTTTAATGCAGTTCCTCATGTTATGGTGACCCCCAACTATAAAATTATTTTCGTTGCTACAGTTACAGTGTGAGGCCATGCCAGTCAGCCTGTCAAGCCCTCAGTTTTCATAAGATGTTCAAGTTGATCACGGGCAAGTTCAGGCGACATTGTGATGGTTGTAGCCTGCAGTGATTCCTGGGCCCAGACCAAAGAATGCACTGGAAACATCAGGCCTCTGCTCTCTCTGGTGACCCTATCATGATTCTTAGACAGTTATATCTTTTCTGCAATACACAACTATCTTCTGAATGAGAGAAACCCAAACACAGATGGCTTTCATCACTCTTTGTTGAAAGATTATTACCATCACTAAAGTCTCTTTCCTCTTCTGTCATGTGGAAGCCCTGTGAATCCTGGCTCAGGCCATGACTGGTTAGAGGTCTCCATCAGTATAAGAATACAGATGCACCTGTCCCATCCAAGGACAGAGTTTTGGTTATTTTACCCCAAGGGAGTGAGAAACATATTTTTTTCTTTTTCTCAGCAGTGAACACTGTACATCCTATATTCCGTGACACCCTATGACGCATCCCTTTTTCCTCAGGACCAAGATTTACCCATGTTTCTCCTAACCCTTCCCTTACCGACACCTTTAACAAATGACTCTTCAACTCATTTCCAGGGACCCAGATAGACATCTAGACCTTTAAAGTGTCCGTGCCAGGCTCAGGACATCAGTAACAGTACAGGACATACTGGAAGGAAACAGTATTTATGGGGGATGTGGTTGTGGTGATGAGAGCTTTGACGAGTGGGTGTGAGCTTTGCAAACTCCAACTGAAATCTGGTCCCTTCACTATGGGAAAACTCAATCGGACATGATTAGTTGCACACAGAACACTTCCCTTCCTTCTCTCCTCCATTTACTTGTAAACCTGAGAGCTAAAACTTCGTAATTTTTCTGCTTTTGTGCCTCTAGAACCTACCACAATGCCTTCACATAGTAGGAATTCAGTACAGTGGTACCTCGAGATACGAGTTTAATTCGTTCCATAACCTTGAGGCGTGGGAAACTATGAGACACTTGAGTGGCGGTAAATTGGTAAACTGGTGGGTCGTGTGCAGCCAGCCGATCCGCAAGATGACTCCTATCTCAAATGTTGCTCGTATTTCAAAGCAAAAATCGCTCGCTCGACGGCTCATATCTCAAAAATCTCGTATGTTAGGGCACTTGTATCTTGAGGTACCACTGTATACATTTGTTTTTTTTTTTTTTTTGTGTGTGTGTGTGTGTGTGTTTTTAAGAAAATAAGTCTTACCTCCCAGATAGTTAATTGTGTTATAAACTCAATATTTCCAACTTCCTCCCAACCCCAAGGCTCAGTCCTTGGCATGTCAGGTCCTTTTTTCTCTGGGAATTTTCCCAGGATTTGTCTCCTGAATCTTCCTTGTCCTTATCTTTTGTGGCAGCTCCTGTGGCCCTTCAGAGTTCAGACTGCCTTATGTCATGGTCCCATACCCCTGTCCCAGGGCCACCATCTCTCACTAATCATCCACTTCAGACTTCACAGAACTGTCCCACCAGCTTGCTTTCCCAAGCTCAGTTCCTGAACACCTCTCTCTGGACTGAATCCAAAAGTGACCCCTTTCCAGTCCCTCTTCCCTCTTCTCACCTAGGAAGGGAGGTCAGAGAGCAGAATCTGTTTCTCTTGGACTTTTCTCCCTTCTTTTAGCACCTAGCACAGTGGCTTCCATTGGCTTTGCTCTTCTGCATGCTCTCCCCATCACTGCCAAATTTCTCTGTTCAGCATGAACTGCAGTGAGGTTTATTTTCCTAATCCTTTAAGGCTATAGGAGATCCCAACAGTTATTGAGGTCACAGTAGTGACAGAAATAGAAAAGTGAGCCTAAACACCTGTCAAGTTTATAACTTTGTCATCAAGATCATAATATCATTTATTAATTCCTATCATATTCCAGACTATATGCTGGATGCTTTATAAATATTATCACCAATACTCATGCCCACACATTTAGGTAGACAGCAATAGCTCCATTCAACAAAGAAACAGAGGTGCCAAATAATTACTTCTTTCCCCAGTTGGCAACCTGTGGACCTTGAATTTGAAGCCAGGTCTCTCTCACATAAAAGTGTGAAATGCCTCAATTCCTTTAAAGATGCCCCAGACAGCTCATTTCTACTAACTACTGACCTTTGCCTGCTTGTTCTATAGACTCCACTGTTGTAAATGAACCTGCCACTGTGCCACTCCCAGAATTTTTTGTACCTAATCCCAGGAGGCGTCACCACTAAATGCCAGCAGGCACCTCACACTAGGTGGCCACTCTGACCTCCTTAGTGATCCAGTGTAGCCAGTCTTTTCTGCCTGAATCCATTTCAGTTCTTCCCTAAATTGCTAGGAGGCGGACAACAGACCCGTAGGGCTGGCCAGCTGCAAGTTTAGAGGTAGGGGAACAGGCAATTTCATGGGATGCTCCCTGAAAAGCTTTCACTACTAGTTCTAGTTCTAGAAAGATTACTGAGTAGAAGTCATACTTTCCAGCAGATCAGAAGTTAAGCCTCGGTTCCTAAATACTAGCTTCTGCATGCTGTTTGTTTTCCTCCATTATGAAGCCAAGTTGTCAGATGAATGCTCCGAGGCAGCCATTGCTACTCCTGGGCTATATAACACTGAGCCATGCACGTAATACGTCTTTCCGATTTCAGTTTTCATTGCCAGTAAAATGGGAATGATAATGCTTCCCAACACAGGTTTGTCAGCAATGATTAGGTTCTATATTATACGGTGCTTGGCATGTATTAGCTGTTCAAGCAGGTGCCCTGCCTTCAATGAGCCTAGATAAGGAGCTTCCCTTCATCTGTCTTTCTAAGGGCAAATATTGGATAAATGTAAGTCAGGAAGGATTAACAATCGAGAAACCAATAGCAGGCACGTATTTAGTAAATAATGGCCTTTGAACATCATGTTGAGAGAAAATTCTGCGGAGAGGAAAAATCTACTCTAGTCTCCTCTTTGTAAAAATCCCTGTTGGCTATGGTTCTAAAGAGAGGTTAAATGCTTTATCTCAGGTCTAGAAAGACAAACAGTTTTGTTAAATGAGACCCACTAGAGAGAAGACCAACCTGAGTCTGTGAAAGTTAAGAATTGTAGAATAATTCAGAATGAAAACCAGTTTTCGTTCATGGATACATAAAGAAAATCTAATCCAGGAAAGGTCTGAGTAGTTGAGATTCTGCCAAGCATATTTCATGGCCAAAGAAGAAAGGTTTCCAATTACAAGCACCATTTACATAAAATGATTGCTACATTTGAGATAGTTTGGTATATTTGAGAAGAGACTGTTTCCATTAAGTTATAAACATTTCTCTTATCATCACAATTGTTCACTATTTACCATAGCATTCTGGAAGAAACAGAGGTGAACAAAGGTAGACTAAGGTCTGTTTCTAGAATTCAGGCTCAAACACTGTGATTTTGTTGTGTTGGGGTCAATAACATCACTTCTTTGACCTTCCCTTAATTAATGTGATAATTGCGAAGGCACTTCTTCATCCTTTCACAAAATATTTCCAGATTTTGTTCTTTTGTTTTTGAAGATGCTCCTGGTTCTCTGTTCCTTCTTATTATCACATTGACACTTTCTTTTAAATAATTTTAATTCCTTAAAAAAAAAGAATTATGATTATGAAGGACAACTCAAACAGAGGGAGAAATCATCCATGGAGTAAGAAACACTTAATCCTGGCTGGTGCTGTGTGGGAGTGGGGGGAAAGAAGCTAATAATTGTTTCAGTCCATTTCCGAGCACACTTGTAAAAACATATCCCATCTTTATTTTTCAATTTGTTTTAGTTTTATTTCCTAAGAAAGGACTGTGGTCTTGCAAAATTTTAAGTTTATTCATTTTTTAGCTCTACAAGTACAAATAAGAGACAGAAAGTTTTTGTTAGGTATGAGCAGGACTTTGGGACAAATACCCTTTGTGCTGTTTGGTAACACAACTCTTTTATTTGTTTCAATGTTTCTCCTTATGTCTAATTTTTCCCACAGTCGTAGATCTTACTAATATAATGGTTAAAATGATTTAACTCAAATTTTTATTCCCCCCAAACATAAACAAGCCATCATCATTGAGCTATAATCAGACAAGTTATGGAAATTTTAAAGGCAGACAGAAGTTGTAATGTTTTTTAGGTAGAGGGTAGAGAGATTTATTTACATGGTCTTACTTCTAATGGTTGATATTATAAAAACTTCTTAATTATACTGGTAATTTAAAAAATATTTGCCATATGAGAATGTTTAAGTGGTTTTAGTTCCAGGATTAAAAGTGAAAATCTCTGAGGTTGGCCTAAACAAATTCTTATTTACCAAATGCGGGCAAATTTCATTCATGTGACTGTTGGGGATAGTGACAGCCACGAGAATTCTCATTCTAAGTCTGCTCTTCTCTACTATGAGCCTCCCTTCTGGGTGGTCCATGTGGCTGGTCACTCTTGGTGATCTTTGAAGCATAATATTCCTTCCCACAATTTGTCTCAATACTCAGACATCAGTTGCATAGGTTGCCTGTGCAAAAATCATAAATCTACCCCAACAAGAGTGATTTGGATAATCAATGTAAAAATGACAATTGATCAAATTGCCATTTATCTTTTGAAAACATCTATATATATAAAGGCTTAAGGGACTGGCCAACTGGCCAACTAGCCAGTAGCTATGACACACACTGACCACCAGGGGGTAGATGCTCAATGCAGGAGCTGCCAAACGACAGCAACTTTGCAGAGTGCCCTCTTGCACTCTGATGTTAGACTGCCAGTTTTGGCCTGATCCCCTCAGGCCAGATTGAAAGACCCCACCAGTGCACAAATCCATGCACCGGGCCTGTAGCTTTTACATAAACATAGAAGATGAAGAAAAGCTTGGACCACAAGGCCAATGACCAACTATTTCATCAGGAAACTCTGTGAAGAGCCCCTGAAGGAGTACATTTCACTGCTCCATCGTATTTCTTACATTGCCTCACTCCTTTATTACCGGTGGAGGTACAAAGTGTTAAAATAACTTGCAGACTGCATTTTTCTTTCTTGAAAAAGGACACTACCGCTCATAAATTTCACAACCAAGGATGAAACACACCCCTCCTATCTTTTGTTTAGCAACAATTTTATTGTGAGAACCTTCCAGCTTTTCCTATTGACTTTGAGCAGCCTGAAAAGAGAGAAGCTGGTTGCATGTACCCATGCTTAATTAGGCAGCTTTACTGACCAAAGTGCAAAGCTTGATGAGAAACCGTAAGCGCATGAGTCTCCCAAAAGCTCTGCGGGACAGCTCTGGTTTGAGCTATCATCATAGTTCTCCGTCCCCTGACAAAGGAATCTGGTTTCTCTCCTGTTTCTAGAAGTAATGCTACCCTCACAGAGATCTTGGTCTTACCTTTGAGCTACACTTGTACAGTGGGTGACTGATAGAATCGACATAGTGGTGCCTCATGCAACGCCGAGGGTCTGAGTCCATCATGAAGGAGCTGTCCGTTTTGCTGTCTGTATCTCCCATTAGTGCCAGCAGGGAGAGCATAGAAAAGGATGCAGCTAGTACATGATTTCTCATTGTTGTAAGGAAAAACTTCTCAAGAGGAACAGCAGAGGGAGGCAGAGGACTAAAAATCAGAAATGCCTTCACCTCCTAGGATCCAGTTCCTTCCAAGGAACGGGCAGAATCTGGCTGAAGCTTTCTGGTTGTCATTGTCCTTTGTATGCCAGAGTTTTGTCTTACTCTTTGCACTTGCAATCCATCATCACTCTATCTGCTGCACAGCTGGAATGAAAACAGAAATTATTTTCCCCAGAAACATTTACTGAGAAAAACTAACGGAACCCAGGAGATACTGAGTAGAATTTTTCCATGTCATTTCAAGTAGAGAATACTGGTTTCTAGAGTGTCATTAGCATAAACTGTCATCCTTTCCACACCCCCTCCATAGCTTATGCTACATATTTAAACGCATTTGGAAGTGGAAACAATGCCTTAATGGGAGGACGTGTTGACTTTAATTGCTGGAGTCCATGTTCCTACAAGCAAGAATAGTTTCAACCCTTGGTAAAAATTAAACATTTGGTTCTGGCCGTAGCATAACTAAATCGGGTGGTCTCATCCTTATTCTGGTTGGTGGGCTCTATTCAGTTTCTCAGTAACCTTTTTGTTCATGTCAGCTTACGGGGAGAAAGGTCAGCACTAATGAACACAGGCCATCTCCCATGTGAAGGAAATACATTTTCCACTTCTAAGTCCATACCCATCCACCCATCTAGTTTTCCAGTTCTGTGATCTAGGCTCATCCTGTTTTTCTTTTGAGCCCCATGGCACCCCGTATCAATGACAAACTGCATCTGATATACACATGATGCCAACTGGCCCCCGGTGTGGTCATAACAATATGTGTATTTGCCAATACAGTCGCACATTGCTGCAGCTTCTGTAGTCTGAGCACATGGCATAATTTGAAAAAATAAGTGGTCACTGGAGTGGAAAATTACCATTAAAATAGGATCATGCTATAACCAGTTTTCCTGAAATTTGCTTTGTTCTCTTAAATATATCTCTTGGACTAAAGACTGGGGTCCATAGACAACCCCCCCCCCCAAATCACTTCAATAACCCATAGCCAACGATGATGCTTTTTACCACAACAGAATATATAGAATATAAAAACATGTTTTCAAACATTTAGGAAAATTGGGGGCAATCTAACATTACATCCAGAACAAAAAGAGCATGTTAGCTGCGCTGTGAATGTGGGGTAGGGGATCCCAGGCAGGAAAGCATGTGTTACACAGGGCTATTTTAGAGCACCGCATCCTTGGCAATGACCAAACCTCAGCGGGTGTTTCCCAGAAGTTCTTTAAATTGAAGAAAGAGCAGGGATCACTAACAAGGGGACCTACCTGGACCCTAGCACTGTCATTAATTATCTGGGGGACCGTGCACAGAACCTTTGCACTGTGCCAGCCCCATTTTCCTCACCTGTGGAGTAGAGGAGTTGAAAAGATGGCAAATGCAGTTCCCTCTCGCTCTAAAATGTCACTACCTGATACTTAGAGATTGTTACCACCGTCTTCATATGCAGAAGAAACCCTAAAGTTGAGGAGACCATCTTTTCATACAACTTGGTGCCATTTTCTTTTATGTGCATGCTAATGGAAACAGCTCATTAAATTTGATCAAGACCGAGCCCAAAGCTCCACATCAGCAAAGGATAAGAAGAGCATTTTTTTTTTGTTGTTTTCATTTCAAAAGTCTAGGTTTTCCTATGCACATTACACTGAAATTCATCAAGACTTCAGTTCAAAGAGCCAGTGCTTTGGGGGGGCGGGGGGAGGTTCAATGTTCAGAAGCCGCATTAATACTGACCATTTCCTGAGTTTAAATATGACTACGTTATCCCAAGTGGGTTATCTGTCTCTTTGAAGCCTTAATTAGTCTCAGAAAGAGAATTTATTAGATTTCTCCTTTCACCACTCCAGCATACAGATATTTTCCCCAGCAGCCAATGGCAAAGGGATAAAGGGAAAAGCAGACAGTCTAGCCCTGCCCCTCCCTTCCTACTGCCAGCTCCTTCTCTTCAGAGCCATGGCCAGCAGATATGGTCAAATGAGCAAAACAAATGAAAGGAAAACATGTATAGCGTGATAGTAAAAACCAAGCAACAACAAAACTCCATATATAGCTGTATTTGGTGGCATTTGCATTTTCTCCACCGAAAAGAACATATAAAAATAAAAATAGTCCTTAAACATAGAAGATGGATATGCTCACTCATCTGAAAGAAATGAAAATTAAAAGTGCTTTGAGATTTTTTTTCCCCAACAAATCTGCTTTAGAAAGATTCCAAAGTCTGATCATGCATCCTAACAAGGCTATGGGAAAGAGACCCGTTTTAGAGACAGTGAAATATAAATTGATACAAATTCTGTAGAGGCCAATTTGGCAATATCTATTAAAATTACAAATGTATATAACTTAGACCCAGAAATTCCACTTCTGAGAATTATCCTACATGTGAGGTCATGCAATCATATAGTTTATTCATGATAGCATCGGTTGCCATAGCATAAAATAGAGCACAAACTATCCATCAGTAGGGAACTGGTTAAATACATTCATTATACAACATTCAGACAATGGAATACTATGCAACTATGTAAAAATAATGCAGAACCTCTACATATTTGTATTGTTAAAACAGGGAGGGACAAGAATATATATTTGTGTCTATTTGTATTTGCATAGCGATGCTCTGGGAGGATACCTAAGGAACTATTTAATTAGTTCCCTATGGAGGTTGGAGGACAGTCATGGGAGAAAAACTTCACTGTGTACCTTTTTTTTTTTAATCTGTAGATTTTTGAACTTGTGAATATATACCTATCCAAAATTTTATTTTAAAATAATACTTTCTATTTTAAAAGCTAGGCGTAACATAATAATTCAGTTAATGGATGCTTAAATCAGTCAGTATTATTTAATAGTATCGTATTTTTATTTATTATAAATATAGGAAGATCTGCTCATCTTTTCTTAATTCTTGTGCACTACTGTCACCTAGTAGCAACATCTTGAATTGCAAGTACAGTTCATTTTTTCCCCCTGAAAGTACAAAAGAAACGACAGGAAATGTTGCTTCACTACTAGTAATAGGTTTTTCATTTCAACACATTCACAAAGCATGATCCTTTTTGTTCAGTTTTTATATTGACTTCTGAAATAAGAATGCAGGCAGCAATATAAATATGCACAGAATTCATAGAACCTCAAAACAGAAAGGTAAGATTCTCGCAAAATAACATTGTGATTTTTGCTTTAAGTGTTCAAATGGAATGATTCAGTGCGTTGTGCTAAAGATGGAATAAACATCATTCTCAAGAAAATAGGTATGTTAAGTCAAGTTGTCCAAACATTTGTTGGTTGGGGTGTACATAGGTGAGAATGCGCAGAGAGGTGAGGGACATACAAAGAGGAAAATGGAAAATGAAGGGAATTTACATCACTCAAGATTTCGACTTTAGGGAAGTCTAGGGACATCCATGTCTGTCTTGTAGGAGCTTCTGTCATTTTTCTCAAAATTAAATTAATTCCAATTTGCTTCCCTTTTTGTTTTTGAAGCCACATTGCATAAAATCAAATGCTGCCTATCAAGACTTAGAACCTCTGGCCAGCCAAAGATGGATTGAATAAGAGAATGACTCTCTTGCTGACCTCAGTAGCCCCAGGGCTGCTCTGTGCTCTGGGTACAGTCTCTGAGACATGGACTTGGCCAGTGTACAGAGCCCACATTCTAATAGCTTCAATGTGGACCTCTTGCCGACAGGAGAGGCACGTAGGATGGTGTGCCCGACTTTGGAGCTACCCTTCAAATGATACCAGTGGAAAAGAACAACTGGTGCCCAGATTTTCCCACCTGTCATCCTCAGCGAAATAATATAGCAGAGCTTACAGTGGGTCCAGCCTCCTGGGCCAGAGATGGTGTTATGTCTACAGACCAGCTCCCTCTGACCTTCTGCCTGGCAGAGGGGAAAGTGCTGGTTTCTTGCGAAGTTATTCCAGCAACAGGCTAAGACAAGTGGCATGTGCCAAGAATGGCCTTAAGCTCGCCATGCTTGCCAGGTAAGTGGGTGGTGCTCTAGTATTCAGACCCTCCCCCCGCCTGCCCAGGCTGTTTTCAGTACTAATATATGCAGATATTGCCTCCTGTGGTTTTTTTCCATAAGTATTTATTCAACACACTCATTGAGCACCTGCTGGTGTTCTAGGAGATAAAAATTAAGGGTCAAGGTTAACAAGAAATCCTATCCTAATTCCCTCTTTCAGCTCATTGCACCCACCAGCAGAGAGTCTTGGTTTGTTGTTGTTTTCCTGCTTTATTCTGTGGACACAATGATAAACTCCCTTAACATCTAATTTGTGTCCAACATGCACTGCATCATTTCTCAGAATATCGAATTAAGCAGATAAAATATAATAATACCGGAATGGCGTCAGTGTAACAGACAGAATTATTCGATATTTACTATAATTTAAAACAATCATATCAGGCATGAGTAAAGTAAAGTTGACAGAACATAAAGTCTCTCTCAAAGGAATTGCCAAAATAATAATAATAATAATCCAAGATTTAAGTGCAAAAGAAAGGTTGCCACTAGATAACTCTGCAGACTAGGATTAGAAAAGCAAGGAACTCAGGGTCTAATCAGGGATTGCGAAATGCTAAGTAACCCCTTCTCGGGAACTCGAAGAATTCCACTTGGATCTAGTCAACTAGATGCCTTGGAGAATAAGTCAGATGTCTCTTCCCACTTAATTTATAAACTGTAAACAACATGTTGGACTCTTTAAAGCATCCCATGTGCTCAATGAATGAGTTTTGACATTATTTTTATCAGACAGCGCATCAGTAGCAGCCAAGAAGCCAAGGCCGGGCTGAGCCAAAGGCAGTAGTACTGACAATGAATGTTGCCAGGCCTCCATTCTGCCACCCCCAGGTAGCTGAAAGGATGGGGAGCCACGAGGTCAGTGTGTGTGTATGCGGTGGGGAGCAGTCCCTGCCTCTGTTGTTTATGGTGTCTACACTATGATCAGAAGTAGGAGCATGTGAGGCAGTATCTGCCCCAGTTGTGCCAACTTAGGAGAAAAGGACGATTAAACAGCAGTCCTCCAGTCTGCTATAGGACCCTCTGTTCTCCCAACCTGCGTTACTAGCCAAACATGGCTAAGCGTAACAGTGATGGCGATGCAAGAAGAAAAAAGATAGGAGAAACAAAAGGAAAGGAGAAATATGGCTCAGGAACATAAAGTAATAAATTATAATCTTGGGACAAATAGGGGTACAAGAAAGGACTGGGACTAGAAGTAATTTCTGGTGATGATCCTTGGATTGAATAAATTTACTGTCTGGGAAGGAACTGGTGTGGAAGGACTCAACCCTGAGATGCCTGAAACTTAAATTTTGATTTTTAAGAAATCCAGAGAAACATTTCATTATTATCTAAATTCTCACTTATCTACAGCTGTCATCTTTTCTCCCCAAACTGATTTCTAGATTGCATCGTTAGTATCCCATGTACAAGAGTTTTACACTCAATTGTCAGAAATATTAGATAACTATTTCACTACATTCTGAAACATAAAGAGCACTCTCTTGTTGCACGATCTGGTAGAAAAGAAGGCTGATCTGAGGAGCCTTAAGATTGAGTCCTATCTTTCCATCACTGACTTTGCAATCTTCATTAAGTCACTTGACTTCTCTGAGAGTTGGGTTCCTTGTCTACAAAATGAATGGAATGGTCTAAATGCTTCTTTAGTTCTATACATTTCTAATATTCTCTAACTATATTTAAGCTTCTCAGAGTATAGAACCTGCTTTGTGGCTATATAGTCTCCAAATCAATGCTACAGAAAGAGTTCCTACCTTACTCAAGAAGTTAATTATTGTAAAAAAGTTCAAACAAGTTTTAATGCAGTGTCTGAAGCAACACTGAAGGCCAAGATATAAAAATGTGCCCCTTGGTGAGGTCATATTGGTGGCCTGCAATAAAAATAGTGCTTAAAACCAATATAATTCATAAATTCATATGTGGCTAATAATAGGAAGCAGTTAGTGAAGATATTTCACCAGTTCCCATTTCTTTTAAAGCTTTCTTAAAATGTATAGTGTTTTCCCCCAGTATCTACCAAATGGGGAGAGAAGAAAGACAAATAGTAGTCAATCATGCTAGAATTAAACTTTTTTCATTTGATGATGATGATATATAGGCTGAGTTCAACACTCCTGTATATTCCTAAGAATGAATCGTATTCCTAGACTGAGCTTGAGACACAAATCATCATCTGTGGTCCTCTTCTTCAGGAGAGAGGAGGAAAATTGGTGAGAGCTGTCTTTTCTGCAGATGTAGAATGAATAAGTCACTAGTGATCAAGAGCAAGGCACTCTGCTAGATGTGAAACCCTTGTGCTAGGGGAGGTACATTTGTGAAATCCTGGGATAGAACTTAGATCTATAAGAGTAGCCCATTTTGTATGGCTCTTGGATCTTGTGCTGAACTTTTGTGGGCTCCTACAGTTTCTAAGGAAAGACTCTGAGTTCTTAACAGTTGACATAACTAACGGACTTTTAGAATACAAACCTTTCATAAATTGGAAATAGCCAGGTCTGATTGCACACGTGTCAAAAAGCATGATACAGTTAAAGACTTTTCCTCCAGGAGTTTAGATTATTTTTGTAAATCTGCAAGCTGACTAAAAACTGTGACTGATATGGTGACAAGCTGTCAGAAAATGCTTAAGGGTGGCCTTTCTACAGTGTCACAAATCAACAATAGCCCTAAACATGAAGTCTTCTTTCATCCCTTCATCAAAAAATAATAAAAACAGGGGAGGGAAAAGCTACAGAAGTAAAAGAAGAGGAGGAAGGGTTATTTTTATTAAAAAATGTTTTTATTGATATTTTTAGAGAGAGGGGAAAGGAGAAAAGGAAGAGATAGATAGAAACATCGATGTGTGTAAGAACAGCACATCAATCAGCTGCCTCCTGCATGCCCCCTGGGCATGTGCCCTGACCAGGAATCAAACCAGCAACCTCTTGGTTCATGGGTCAATGCTCATCCATCGAGCCACACTGGCGGAGCAGAAAGATTATATTTGATGTTCAAAATCTGCCACTGCACTTTCAATGATTTCAAATACACCATTTCAGATAGAAAAAGTTTCCTTTATTTCACCCACTTCCTCCTAGGAAGGGGGTTTCATGTGAGGAATGAGAAACATTCTAACCATTCATCTTTGTATAAAAACCATTTGGGGGAAAGAAAAGAGGAGAGTTCTGAGAACCCCAGCCAGGGACTGTCCTGCCAGAACACATGAATACACTATCTCTCGGAAGAAAAGAAAAAGTGGCCAAGTGTTCTGGATACCCTGGCCTGATGTGATGTGACACTGGTTCTGCTACTGGACTGCTGGCTGTAGTATGGCCTTAGGAGAAGAGAGGTGACCAGTGTTAGCTCAGGGAACAAGCTCCCATTTACCAAGGACCCAAATGAATATGTTGGCTTTTCTTCAAAGTCTCCAGCAAAGTGTTTCCAAAGCTCCATTTGAATCTCCTCACCCATAACAACATTGTGGAATAATGAGTAGTGATCTCACTTAACAGCTATAGAGCCCTTAGTTAGAAATGGGGCATAAACAATAGGACCAATGCAGTCTTTCCATTTCCCATTCAATTTGCTTTTCTTCCCAATGGTTGGATTTAAATACTGAACTCAGTCTTATAGCCATCAGGAAGAGTTGTAGATGCAGGCCTATGTCAAAAGAGTAAGGTTAAAGTAATATCACATAAAAATATGTTTCCCTATATTGCTAATAACTCTGAACTTCTTAGATTGTTGGTTTTCTGTTTATATCTTGCTTTGCTTAAACCATGCATACTAAAGCTTTCTGTTTGATTGGTAATTCTCCTGCAACAATTCTATTCTACTGCCTTACATTTTAAAGCTCAAAAAATTTTTAAGTTTCAACCGAAGGACTGTATGCATGCATATAAGCATAACCAGTGGACACAAGGCACTGATGGGTTAGGGCATGCATGGGAGTGGGAGGGGGATGGGAAGATATGTACACATGTAATACATTAATAAAAAAATTTCAAAAAGAATAAGAGTAATTTCTCAAAATTTGAGGGAAAATCACAAAATGTATCAAGTCCTAAAACATTGCCTTGTGTTTGAAAGAAAAATGGAACTTTGATTAAGGATTTTATTGTGGGAAACTTGTTGTGCTTGACAGCCATTTTGTAATAAGCTCCAGCCACGTTAGCACTAACCTCGGGCTAGGTTTCTATTACCCCAAACCCTATCTCTTTCCCATAAGCCAGGTGTTTCGCTTTAAGGGCTAGGCCAGGTGTTTCACCTTAAGGGCCAGGCCTCATTCCTCCTTCTCCCTATAAATACCCCGAACTCCTGTTGAATAAACGAGACTTGATCAGAACTTTGTCTTGTCTCCACTCCTTGTGTCTCTTGTCCCTTTCATCCCTACTCCCCTCTAGGGTCCTCGTTGACTTAACCCACCGTTCGGGACATTTTATTTCTTTGATTCTTCCCATCCATTAACTAGGCATTTGTGTGCCTACATTTTACTTAGAGTTGAAGATGGAGGCTATCTTTTTCACTTGAAGAGTGTACACCCTTTTCTAAAGTCAAGTAAAGAAGGCAACCCCAAAGTTCAAACTCTTCCTGGGAGGGAGTAGGTGAAATTAAGGGAAGCTTTCCTTTCTGAAATTGTGCTATTTGAAAATCTGTAGTGGAAAAGTTTGAACATCAAAAATAATGCTTTCCCTCTGTTTTGTTACTTCTCCCATGACCTGCTTTTTTATTCATATTCCCTGTTGATGAAAGAATGGAAAGAGGCTCCATGTTGAAGGCTATTGTTGGTTTGTGACACTGCAGAAAGGTCACCCCTGAGCATTTTCTGACAGCTCATCAACTTTCTTAAATGTATTAACCTGCTGCCCTTTCATTTTTGAAGGATATTGCAATTGGTTGGATCACAGCTTAAAAGAAAAAGTTGGGGTTTAGCCAGTCCTCTTGGAAGAGAGAAAATTACATGAAAAATTCTTAGCTTTTGTAGAAAAACAAAAAGGAAAATGTATCTAAATTGTATAGAAGTGAGTATAATGTTCATGTGCAGATTTGGACGGGAGGGTGAAATGGACCCCGATTGGATGAATTCCTGACTGTAAGCGCTGGGGATGGATCGTCAACTGAAGTTACCCACTTTTTGAATTTTCTGAGTCAGCACTCTTTCTAACAAGAAAGCAGTTGTTCTAGACTTTGAACCCTATCCAGGATGCTAGGTTCTGACTGTTGAAAATGGGTCTACGGGATGTGACTCTCAGCAATATATGCTCACCCATCAGACTCTGGTGAAGGGGACAGTAAGCAGGAATGCCACCAAGCAAACTATTGGCAGGCATACACCCACAAAAGCTTTGCAGATGTGAGGGCAGTTGGCACCACAAAACAATGCCATCGGCACAATCTTCCTAAGCAACTCAAATGTGTGGGTATGTGAATTTGCCACATGCAACCCGCACAGACAAACCAGCATTCATTTCAGTACCAGCGTCTCCCACCCTGCTGTACACACATAGGGGCTGCAGACGGATTCCCCACTCTTTGTTTTCGGTTGGAATAAAACATAGAAGTTCATGTTTGCTGATCTGATGGGTGAGGAGTGGGTACTACCGGCTGGAATGCTGCCACTGGCAGGGGCAGACAGGAAAATCAGAATGCTCTTAATGTCCTCCCAAAGAAAACCTTTGATGGACAAAAGAGCGGTTGTATTTTTACCCTCTCCCTTCATGCTGCCAGGCGTCTTTAAATAGATCCTCTAGCCTAGGGACTTGTATGGAATAATTCATATTAAAATCCAAGAAGTGGCAGAGGAGGGGAGTTGGTTCTCTTTTCTTTTTCTTTTCTTTCCTCCTCCCCCCCACCCCTGTCCCCTTTCTTGTCAAGCTAACAGGAAAAGACTCATTTTAATTCAGCTGTGTTAATTTTTTTCTTTGGGGTCTTTTAATGAACTTTAGCTAATTCAGAAAGACTACCAAAGCCCCCAGGGAAAGAAAAGGAATAGGAAGCTGCATTGTAGATTGCTGTTTAATACCTTTTGGTACCAAGGACATTAGCAGCATCTTTGAGGGATGCTGCACAGAGGGGATTATGTGAGGCTCTTAAATGTGAATGTCTAATTGAAAAGTCCAGTGGTGTTTTTTTTTTTTTCATTTGCAACTCATAAACCCATCTGTTGTTCCGTGTTAAGAGAAAGGAAAGAAAAAACAAAACAAAATCCCATCTCCACAATCCCATGCATTTTTAGTGCAGCTCGACCCAGGATCCATTCCCCCTTCTCCCTTTCAGCAAATGGGTTGCATAAAGACGGTCAGGCCCATGCTAACTAAATGAAAAGTTCTGTCGCTCCTTCTTTTTCCTTGAGATGAGGAGAATGTGGGAAGGACAGAAAAAGGGGGGGGGGCAGGGCAGGGCAGGGCCTAAGAATCAGGGAGCTTTGTTTCAAGTCACTTGTCTCTCCCTCTGAAAGAGAGAATAACTACATTTCTCTTAATGTAGGCCGAAGTGCACCCAGGCGTTCCCATAGCCCTCCCACCCCCAGCCCTTTGCCAGAGATGTGCGGGTCACTGTGATGGTATGCTTATCCCTGCCAGCCCGGGTCACTCCAGCCCTGCTCTCGGCAGCCTAAAGGGCAGCCGAGCCATGTGGCCGCTTCTCTCTGTGAGTGGGTTCAGGCTCAAGGCTTCAAAAGCCCCCCAATGCTATCAGCCCAGGCAGAGCTGCTGCCAAGAATGACATCCTGGGAATACTATGGGATGGGGAGACCTCAAGGAACAGCACCCGGGCTGTCAGGAAGGGCAGAGCAAAGGGCAAGCTCACAATGGAAGGACTCAGGCCGAGGGAAAAGGGGGCGGGGTGGGAGTGGTGGAGAGCGAAAGAAAGAAAAGCCACATGCCACCCAGGAAGATTCCAGGGCGGGCGGGAGGAGGTGGTGGAGGAAGCACTTGCAGGAAACAAGTACCCAGACATGGCACTGCCAGTCTAGCTGGATTCTTTTCTGAATTAGATTATGCGAAAGAAAGAGAGGAAATATATAGCCTGCCAGCTGTTCAAAGGCTTACAACCTTGCTTTTATTGTCCGGGTAAGTTGGTGAGGTGGGGCATCAGAGGAATTCCAAACATACCATGGCAGAGAAATTTTAATATGTTGCACAGTGTCATACACGAAGAGGAAATGACAGCTGATCACAGCCACGGCAGGCCACAGAAATCTGGGTCCTGGAGCTCACCACCCCCCTTCACATTACCCACCTTCCTTCTGCTTTAGCACTCCTCGGTCCTTCCACCTGCCTCCCCATCCCTTCAGCTCCCACTGGCCTCTAGCCAGGGGGTCTGGACAAAATAGCACTAACTGAGTCATGGGAAGAGGTGAGGATGGGCGGGAAGGCTGCTGGCCAAGAAGCTGAGGGCGGGCGAGGGTGAGTCAGGCACTCTAGGGAGTCGGAGGTATTTAATCCAATCACAGGGGGCGGGGGAGATTATCTGCTGATAAGGACCAACTCAAGGACCTGGTGATGCGTGTTCAGGGTTTTTTCCCAGTAACCTCCCCACGTCAGAAAACACGAGGGGGGATGATTTAAAAGCAACGCTGTGTGGGTTTGGAGCACAACTTCTGGCTCTTTCTTCCCAGGGGCCTCTTGAATGTAGGCCAGGCCCAGAGGTCATTGGTTTGTATCCTGGGGGTAGGGAAGTAAATAATGGGAGATAGTGACTGCATCTTCCTCTGTACATGTTTCTCATTCAGTGATTCATCAAGTAGCCCTCAAGTCAGCTTCTGCGTAGGTGATGCTCAACCATTCGAGATAAACACAGCAGGTGGTCCTTTATTTAAGCAGTGATCAAAGGAGCAGAAAAGGGTTTAACTGCCCCTTCCCCAGGTTTCTTCTACCTGGGCAGGAAAGATACAGGCCATCCCAGCTACGCAAGTGATGTGAACCCAGAATCCAGCGTAAAGGCCTAACAGGAATGCCTTAATCATAAATGGTAAGAACACTCATTGATAAGCAGCAATCATTTCAAGGAAATCTGAGGAGTAGCAGATTTTTCAAACGATTCCTTGTAATAAGGAAGTCATTGCCCAGTTTACCCACTGGTAGGGGACAATTTCTCATCCACCTTTGCATTCATCAGGACTAGAATAATTCATTAGAAGAAGGATGGAGTGAATAATTAACCAAGAAGAAGAATAGTACTTGAGTTGTGAGTTATTGAAATGGAGGAAAATTGCTGGCCACCGCTGGTGGCCATAATTCTGAGAAGCTCACCACATTTTTCCAGGACCCAGGAAAATAAACTAGTTGGAAATTGTTAAATGTATTGAAAAAATATTAATTTTCTCCTTGTCATTGGAATTGAAATTAAAATTGAAAATTACAGAGGCACGTTTCCATCGGTGTGTGTCAACTGCTCAGTACAGTCATCAAGGCCTCAATCAGTTTTCCCTTTACCTGAACTAAATGTATTTTAAAGTTTATGACTCAAAAAAAAAAGTATAGGACTGAAAACATTGCTTTGTGTTCAGACACTCTTATGTAACAACCCTGACTAACAGTTTAAGAAAATTATTGTGATTCGGCTAAATTCCTTGTTAACAGCAGCAGTCTTAAAAAATCACCACTAAAGGGTGTAGCAATAGAACCCATAGCCTGGTTAAAGGCTTTCTCCAACAGAGAGCATCTCAGACTTGTAAATTAACGCATTGAAAAGCCAGATTTTCTGTTTCATTTAATAATACCCGTTAGGCTAGTTATTAGAGAAAATCAGAAAGCTTCTCAATGTCTCTGCTCCACAATGAAAACTGGTCCGTAGGATCCTAAACTTACTTTCAGAAGTCAAACTGGTGAGAAGAAAATGGGCAGATATTTGCATTTGCTCTAAAGACACGATCAAGAAACATAATGTGGTCCCTTGCCCACCCCGCTATATTTGGTGGACACCCACAAACAACACTGCATTTTAGGCATCTCTATGTTTTCAAATGCACCTAGTATTTAATACTATGTGTTGGATCAATTGGACAATGCTAGCTCGTTGTAATTAAACTTCCCTAATATTCGGAAGGAAAAGAGACATGTTTCATAGCATCCATATTTGTTATTAGTGACAGTTGCAAAGAGTGGAACCTGGGACTCTCACCTTGCCAACCAGCTTCCTTTCCTGCACCTGAATCTCAGTAGAGGGGAGGCTGCCTCTCTCACGCAGGTTTATCTGGGCTCCTTGATTACAATGAGCTTCATTTACAGGGCGTTCTGAGTCATTAACATTCTGTACACAGTCAAACTTCCCATCCCCCAGGAAAGAGTTATGCACAGGCCTACTACAGCCCAATTGTTCACTTAAACAGAGAACTTGTATTCAGAAGACTGAAAGAACCCTTCGAATATTCCTCAGGTGAGTCAGTCCTATAGGTCCTGGTCCCTGTGCTGGTGAGAGCATCCTTTCTCGGCCACTGCTCAGACAGCGTAGCATCGGTCCTGCAGCAGGGACAATCAGACTACTAAAAATAACCCTTTGCAATAGGGCCAAGCCAAACAGCATGCATTTCCTCGGAATTTTTGCCCAATCAAAATCATATAGTAAATCCATCCTCCTTTCTCCACAGTGCTCCTGACTGCATCTATGGAAGCAAAAGGGTCTGCAGTTTGCGAGAAGAGTGCAATGGATTCCTGCAAATCGTGACACAGAAAGCTAGAAATAAATGTTGCCTATTGTTTGAAGTCATTCTAAGCACTCCGGCAGAGCCCCTGGCAGGAGATCAGCAGCATACATAAGCAGTAATAAAAGTAAACAGTGCACTTTTAAACTCGAGGGCTCGCCTTCGTTAATAGTGCCCCATTGTAAAAGAGGGATGAGGGTCGTGGGGAAGATACTGGGGAATCCGGAATCCATGTCTGCGACTTGCTGCTTCTCAGTCTCCTGCCCCAGGATCGAATACAAAAACCATTACAAAGTTCCATCCAACTACGCCGAGAGTTTGGAAATTAAATCTATGTAAGTCAAAGCAACAGAGATTTTCCAGCCTCGCTCTGAGGCTCCCCTGTCCTGTCACACACTTCAAAGACCCGTTCATTTAAAAAATAAAAAAACCACCACAATGCTAGCATGCTACAGAATAATGCAAATTAAATTAATGCAAATTTAAGTGGCATTTGCAGGCTGTCTCTCTGTCGGAGAGGAGGATGCAATGCTCGCTTTGGAAAGTCATTTTCTAGGCAAGCCGTCGGCGCTTGTTTTCCTGCTTACCTTGGGGGAAACGCAGGGCTCCCTTCTCCTCAGACTTTTCTGAGAGCTAGAAAGAGGTCCTGTTACTTCCAAATGCTTTTGTTCTTCTGTCCCTCTGTCACATGGCTTGCCTTTTATATTTGCAACACACAAAAGTTAGGACTGTTGTTTAAGCGACACGGGGAGAGGGAGAGAGGGAGAGAGAGAGAGGGAAAGAGAGAGAGAGAATGTCAAATGGAAAAGTGCCATTGCAGTCATATATCAATCAGGCGTGCGGCCGCAGCAGCGCACTAGCAAATGGAAATGCCAGGGAAATGTGAGGCGCTGGTTATCTGCGACTCAGCCGCTGCCCACCGCTCGGCTCTCTTCCACGGAGCATCTTGCGAGGGGAACGACATGGAAGAAGAAGGGCAAGGAAGTTTCCCCCTCTTTAGGGCCGGGGGGAGGGAGGGGGAGGCATTATGGAAATATTATGAGGATAAATGAATATTCTGGATCTAATTCATTGGGGAGTATGTGTCTGCCATAAAGATGTGCCGTCTGCAAGAAAGCCCCGTAGGTTCAGAAACACACAGACAGAAGGGCATTCTGTTTAGCGATGCAGCAGCTGATTAGGATGAAGTTGAAATTCTGAGTGAGAGAGCAGGATGGGGTAGGAGAACTCCTTTTCAGGCGATACTGTTGAAGCAAGTGCAAAACTCTGCCCTATTTTCTCCTGATGTGTGTGGGTGGTGAAAGCTGTTCGTCCATTAAATGATTTTTAGCAGAGCATCCATTATTAAATCCGCCGTGGCACTTTAATAAGCGCCTTCATTTGCATCATCTGGAATGAAACCCTAGATCTGATTTAGAAACAAGGAGAAAGGGTAATCTCTGACTCCTTGAGATATGTGAGCGTGAGACTAACAGGTAAGGCCAACCGACTACACCACAATTAGTCGGAAAATGGCAAAGGTGACTGTGTGTGTGGGCTAAGCGCTCGCGAGCTGGATAATAGCTCTGAGCTGTGGGAATACAAAAGGAAATATTTCACAATTCTCTCCCTTAAAAAGCTTAAAATTAAGACAAAGAAACATCAGCAGTTTTTGTGGAAAACACCGAGTACCATTAAGCCGTTTATAAATTTTGATGTCAAATGGATCCAGCTCCAGAATCATGTTTTTATTAACTTCAGCGAAGAATTAAACGGAGACTATTAAAAATGGCATTTCGGTGGACAGTAAATATCGTCACACTTAAAAACAAATTTCTCCTGGGAGTCCCATCTAATGGTTGATGCTGAAACATTCATGTTCAGCTGTATCACATCATTTATTATTCATTCATAGACATATAACCACATTATTACTTTTCGGAAGAATCTTTTTTTTCCACCCTTTAAGACGAAACCCTGTCTACCTGTGACCAGCCGGCCACGAACACAATCCACTTACATGGGAGAAGGGATAAGTGACAAATTCAAAGCCCTGAAAGAAGACCTGGCAGTTGGCCCACAATGATACTGGCTACATGTCTTAAAAGAAGATCAAAAAGCAAATGGAAATTCAGCCTTAAAAATGGAAATAATCGGAAAGGGGAAATGACTGGTAGCTGAGTACGAGTCATGGAAATAGTCATGAACACATTTTCTGGCTCGATATTGTGGCTCCGATTGGGAGGGAGAATACAACTCTTTGGCCACCGACATTTGCAAATATCGGAGCTTGACATCCATCCACCTTTTCACCCTTTCTGCTAAATAATCTGAGGCCTTCTCAATCTATGCTCACCACTCCAGCCCGCTGCCTTTCTCCTCGGGGTTCTCAGAGTTACTGTAGGTGCTCTGAAGTGACATGAAAAGGTACGGCTCTTCCCGGTTGGAATTTTCCAGCCTTCCACACTCTGAGCTTCTGCAGAAGGCAGGCTCTCTCCCAGATGGAGCCCCACCACTTCCTCCAGCCGTGGATCTGTCAGGGTGGCAAAGGATGCCATCTGCTGCCCCTTTCAAGAGGGAGGTTTTGACTCCACCCGTTGGGCTCCTGAGGATCCATTTCGGAGCGTACCAATAGGAATCTGGCAACAGCCATTCTTTTCATCACATTAGCATGCTTTATAGAAAGGTCGCTGGACCATAGGTGGTTACTTGACTGGTCATCATGAATGTCTCCGAGGAAGAAGGGCTCTCTTGAAAGTTCTATCTACACAAAAAGGGATGGAAATGCTACTGCTGTTATTTTATATGCACGCAGAGTGGGAAAGGTTTGGAGAAAGGGATGTCTATTATCTGGTAAAGTTGCCTCTCTCTTTCTTAGCGGATCTACTGATTATTTATGGGAAGCATGGGTGATCCCAAGGCAGGTGGGAGGAAGGATCTGCCTCTTCCCTGCAGACACTGCAGGGAGCAGATTTCTCCTCTCCCCTCCTCAAAGCAGCTGGAGAGATACGAGATACGTGGAAGCAAGCCTGGCTCACCAGATATGCCCTCCAGGAGAAGTGGCCAAGCCATACAGGCATTCAGAGGTTATTGCCTATAGTCACACCGGGACTGCGAGCCCAGAGGTGACAGCAGCCAGTGCTGGAGGCAACAATCTGGACACGCAGGGCCACTTGATGACAGCATCCTCAGCAATGCGATCATTTTGACCGCATCTGTGTTTGCTACAGTTTTATGAGCCTGGAGCTCTAGCTTTCCTGGTAATGCCGTGAACTGCCCCATCGCCACACCTACCGAAGTCCTGCCAATTAATTCACTCCCGCTTTAATGAGCTAGAGAGAGGGTTTGGGGTTGGCAGCCAGGAGTTCTGACCTGAACATTGGGTTTTCTAAAACTAGGCAAACTGAAACCATTAGCATACAAATGGAAATCTAGCCTAGCCTCTATTTCTTCCTAGCTACTTTATCAAACAGATGGTTTCAGATTCAGTGCCAGTTTGTTATAGTCTCTGCTCTAACATTTTGAAAGTAGAAAATTCTTATGTAAATATGTGACAATATCCATTTATATACTATATATATATACTTATCAGGATTACTCATTAAAAGCCAATAACATTTGCCATCATATCTACATGGATACAGTAATGTGTGTGTGTGTGTGTGTGTGTGTGTGTGTTTGTGTAAAATCCCAACATGCCATCATGGTCTACTGGACATGATTTATAATTATCTTTGAAAATGCAAATCATTATCATCCACATAAATATGACAGTATTCAAAAATACTGTAACTAATGATATCAGCTATTTAATATGTGTTTACTCTCTGCTAAACTCTGTGGCAAATATTCTATATGCATTATCTAGTTTAGAGACAGACACAATAGTCCTACCTATAAGATAGATACTATTTATCATTCTCTATTTTATATAAAGAGAGGATAGCTGAAACCGGTTTGGCTCAGTGGATAGAGCGTTGGCATGTGGACTCAAGGGTCCCAGGTTAGATTCCAGTCAAGGGCATGTACATTGGTTGCAGGCACATCCCCAGTAGGGGGCGTGCAAGAGGCAGCTAATCGATGTCTCTCTCTCATCAATATTTCTGGCTTTCTAACCCTTTCCCTTCCTCTCTGTGAAAAATCAATAAAAATGTATACATATTTTTTTTTTTTTAAAAAGAGAGAATAGGTGATTTCCCTGTGGTTGACAGCAAGAAAATAGCAAATATGAGCTCTGGATTTCCTGTTTCTAAAAGGCCAGGGCTGCCGAAACTGGTTTGGCTCAGTGGATAGAGCGTCGGCCTGGGGACTGAAAGGTCCCAGGTTTGATTCCGGTCGGGGGCATGTACCTTGCTTGTGGGCACACCTCCAGTGTGGGGTGGCAGGAGGCAGCTGATCGATGTCTCTCTTTCATTGATGTTTCTGACTTTCTATCCCTCTCCCTTCCTTTCTGTGAAAAATCAATAAAATATATTAAAAAAAATAGTGGTTGCCAAGGGTTGGGGTAGATGAAGAACAGATGAACAAACATAGCACACAGGATTTTTAGGGCAATAAAACTACTCTGTTTGTTACTATCATGATAGATTCATGTCATTGTACATTTGTCCCAAACCATAAAATGTACCATACCAAGAGTGAACCCTAATGTAAACTATGGACGTTGGGTGAAAATGGTGTCAGTATTGGTTCATTAATGGTAACAAATGTCCCACTCTGGTGTAGGATATTGAAGTTAGGGGATGCTGTGCATGTGCTGAAATAAGCAAAATATGGGAACTCTATACTTCCCACTCAATTTTTCAGTGAACTTAAAATTGCTCTAAAAAATAAAGTCTGGTTTTAAAAACAACAACAACAACATGGCACAATCCCTTCTCCTCACCCCCAAAATATTACCTGACTCAGGAGACAGCCTCAGGAATAAAGCAAAAACAAAAACACCTCTTCCGGCAATTCCAAAGCATAGCTAGACTTAAGAATGCATATTTGGCTATTATAAAACTATCTGGTCAATCAATTCAAGAGATAATTTCATAATGTAAATTCAAGCTAATTAACTACTAGATATGTGCTAATTTTAGTGAATAATATTTTTGGCAACTTTTCCACCATTTTATGTGCATCTTCAAAGTATTGAGAGAACATCCTTGTCTTACAACATACTGTACATCTCATCAAAGGCATAAATCAGTACAATCTTTGGTTCATAAAAAGATGATGAAAAAAAGAGACTCTCAGCTCTAAATTTAAGCACCTTTTGAACTTTATAAAAACCACTTTAAGGAGAAAATTGTTAGTATAGTAGAAAAATTAAGATTTTTATCTGGACCTTTTTTAAAAAAACACATTCTTCTGTGCATGAATTATTGCATAAAGATAATGAAAAATTATTTTATACACAAAATTAAAAATACAAGGATTTAAAGCAATCTGAAGAACATTTGAGAAAAAAAAGAACATATTTAAGGAGGTAACAAATTCTCTAA
>PVJN01018838.1:0-38316 GCA_004026805.1 Lasiurus borealis
CACCCCGGGCAGCCTGAGGTGACAACAGCAACCACGTTGCTGGGGCAGCCTGAGGCAGCGATGGTGCTGGAGTTGCCAGGGCAACCGGTGGCAACGACAGCGCTGGAGTTGTCGGGGCAGCCTGCGGTGACTGGGGTGCCCGAGTTGCCGGGGCTGCCTTCGGCAACTAGGGCGCTGGAGTTGTCGGGGCAGCCGGTGGCAGCTGGGGCGCTGGAGTTGCCCGGGCAGCTCATGGCGGCCGGGGCGCTGGAGTTCGCGGGGCAGCCCGGGGCAGCCGGAGCGCTGGAGCTTCTGGGGCAGCCTCTGGCGACCGGGGTGCTGGAGTTGCCAGGGCAGCCTGGGGCGCCAGAGTTGCCTGGGCAGCCCGCGGCAACTGTGGCGCTGGAGATCTCTGTTCAGTCTGTGGTGACCACGGAGCTGTCGACGATGACCGTGTCGCAGTCCCTGGAGGTGCCCTCGACGACGGCGCTGGAGTCCTATAACACGGTAGCACAGGAGCTGCCTACTACACTAGTGGGGGAGACTTCTATAACAGTAGGAGTGGACCCCCTGATGGCCCAAGAATCCCATATGTTAGCTTCTAACACCATGGAGACCCATATGTTAGCGTCCAACACCATGGACTCCCAAATGCTAGCGTCCAACACCATGGACTCCCAGATGCTAGCATCCAACACCATGGACTCCCAGATGTTAGCGACCAGCTCCATGGACTCCCAGATGCTAGCATCCAGCTCCATGGACTCCCAGATGCTAGCGTCCAGCTCCATGGACTCCCAGATGTTAGCGACCAGCTCCATGGACTCCCAGATGTTAGCGTCCAGCTCCATGGACTCCCAGATGCTAGCGTCCAGTTCCATGGACTCCCAGATGTTAGCGACCAGCTCCATGGACTCCCAGATGTTAGCGACCAGCTCCATGGACTCCCAGATGTTAGCAACCAGCTCCATGGACTCCCAGATGTTAGCAACCAGCACCATGGACTCCCAGATGTTAGCAACTAGCTCTATGGATTCTCAGATGTTAGCATCTGGCACTATGGACTCTCAAATGTTAGCTTCCGGCACCATGGATGCCCAGATGTTAGCGTCTGGCACCATGGATGCCCAGATGTTAGCATCAAGTTCCCAAGATTCTTCTATGCTGGGTTCAAAATCTCCTGATCCCTACAGGTTAGCTCAGGATCCTTACAGGTTAGCTCAGGATCCCTACAGGTTAGGTCATGACCCTTACAGGCTAGGTCATGATGCCTATAGATTAGGGCAAGACCCTTACAGATTAGGCCACGATCCCTACAGACTAACTCCTGATCCCTATAGGATGTCACCTAGACCTTATAGGATAGCACCCAGGTCCTATCGGGCCGTTCCCAGACCTTACAGGTTAGCACCTAGACCCCTGATGTTAGCATCTCGACGTTCGATGATGATGTCCTATGCTGCAGAACGTTCTATGATGTCATCTTACGAACGCTCTATGATGTCTTATGAGCGGTCTATGATGTCCCCTATGGCTGAGCGCTCCATGATGTCGGCCTACGAGCGCTCTATGATGTCAGCCTATGAGCGCTCTATGATGTCCCCTATGGCCGAGCGCTCCATGATGTCAGCCTACGAGCGTTCTATGATGTCAGCTTACGAGCGCTCTATGATGACTGACCGATCGATGATGGGTGACCGGTCTATGATGTCATCTTACTCTGCTGCCGACCGGTCTATGATGTCATCGTATTCTGCAGCTGACCGAACTATGATGTCATCTTACACTGACCGCTCAATGATGTCTATGACAGCTGATTCTTACACCGATTCTTACACTGATACATACACGGAGGCATATATGGTGCCACCCTTGCCTCCTGAAGAGCCTCCAACAATGCCACCGTTGCCACCTGAAGAGCCACCAATGACACCCCCATTGCCTCCCGAGGAACCGCCGGAGGGCACGGCATTGCCCTCTGAGCAGTCGGCATTAACAGCTGAAAATACTTGGCCTACTGAGATGCCACCGTTACCTCCTGAAGAGTCTGTGTCCCTGCCTGAACCTCCTGAGAGTCAAAGTGAGATTTCAGAGCCTTCGGTAGTGCCTGCTGATTATTCCGTGTCGGCATCGGAGCCTTCAATGTTAGCATCAGAGGCTGCCGTGCCTCTTCCAGAGCCGCCACTGGGGCCAGAGTCTGTGGTCGCATCAACACCTATGGAGACGACTGCAGTGTCAGAAGAGCATGAAGTCCAAGAGACACCAGGGACTTACATGGTGTCTGAAACTACCATGATGTCAGCTGAACCAGCTATGTTAACAGCAGAGCCTTCTGTTCTGTCAGAGGCGGCAGAAACCTTTGATTCCATGAGAGCTCCGGGACACGTTACCTCAGAGGCGTCTGTGTCCCTCCTGCAGCCTGCGGTCACTATTCCAGAGCCAGCACAGAGCGCGCCAGAGCTGTCAGCCATGGCCATCTCAGAGCTGCCCTCCGGGGCGGCCCCAGAGCCCCCAGCTGTGGCTCTCCAGGAGCTCCCAGCCGTGGCTGTCCCCGAGCCCCCAGCCGAGGCTGTCCCTGAGCCCCCAGCCGAGGCTGCCGGAGATCTCTCAGCGGAGGTCCCGGAGCCCCTGGCCGTGACCGTCCCTGGGCCACTGGCCATGGCTGCGCCGGAGCCATCGCCGGAGGCTGCCCCAGAGCCCGTGGCCTTGGTTGAGCCAGAGCACGTTACCATGCCTGTGCCAGTTGTTTCTGCCCCGGGGCCTGCTGTACCTGTCCTGGAACCAGCAGCGTCAGCTCAGCCTAACGTGAATTCAGAGCCACCCGCTGCTGTCCCAGAGTCTCCAGTGACAGTTGCAGAACCCGCTGTCACTGTCTCAGAGCTGACTCCAGAAATGTCAACCGAGATGGTTTTAGAGTCTCCAGCTGAGATGCTGAGGGCTGGTACCATAACGGGAATGAATTTAATATCCACTTACTCAGATCTTACTCCGGAGATCGGTATGCAGGAGGTTTCCATGCACTCATCTTCAGATGAGGAGCCACAAGCTGAAGAGCACCTGCAGAATGACTCCTATGAAAGCGAGCTTGGCCTAAATAGAGACCTTGAGGTCCATAACCATTTAGTTGCTAAAGAGATGGAACATAGCACAATGTCCACTGCCAGCACCGGTGCTGCTGGTGAAACTGGTGAAGAGAGCATTTTGGCCATCGGTGAGACTCAACAATGCACAGTATTGGACACCTGCCCTAGTGTTAGTGAAGCTGATGTGGGAGGAACCCTATCTTCTGCTGGTCCTCTTGCTGTTGAACCTGATCCACTGGGAACTAGTCAGGGTATTGAATTTGCCACAGTATCTGCTCTCAGTTCAGTTAGTAAATATGATGTTGAAGTATCTCAAGATACTGAACATGACATGGTGATTTCCACTAGCCCCAGTGGTGGGAGTGAGGCTGACATAGAGGGACCTTTGCCCGCTAAAGACATTCATCTTGACTTGCCATCTAATAACTTTATTAGCAATGACACGGAAGGACCATTACCTATAAAAGAGAGTGACCAGACATTAGCAGTTGCTCTCAGTCCTAAAGAAAACAGTGAAGATAAAGAGGCACCACTTCCTACTAAAGAGACAGTGTCTGAGTCTGGATTTCCTGCCAATATTGAAGATATTAATGAAGCAGATTTGGTGAGACCGTTACTTCCTAAGGACATGGAGCGTCTTACAAGCCTCAGAGCTGGTATTGAAGGACCTTTACTTGCCAGTGAAATGGAACGTGACAAATCTGCCGCCAGTCCAGTTGTAATGAGCACGGCAGAAAGAGCTTCAGAGTCCTCTTCAGAGGAAAAAGATGATTATGAGATTTTTGTGAAAGTTAAGGACACACATGAAAAAAGCAAGAAAAATAAGAACCGTGATAAAGGTGAGAAAGAAAAGAAAAGAGACTCTTCATTAAGATCTCGAAGTAAGCGGTCCAAGTCTTCAGAACACAAATCCCGCAAGCGAACCAGTGAATCTCGTTCGAGGGCAAGAAAGAGATCCTCTAAGTCCAAGTCTCGTCGCTCTCAAACACGTTCAAGGTCCCGTTCAAGACGCAGGAGGAGGAGCAGCAGGTCAAGATCAAAGTCTAGAGGAAGGCGCTCTGTATCGAAAGAGAAGCGCAAAAGGTCTCCGAAGCACAGGTCCAAGTCCAGGGAAAGAAAGAGAAAGAGATCGAGCTCCAGGGATAATCGGAAAACTGCGAGGGCTCGGAGTCGGACCCCGAGTCGGAGGAGTCGGAGTCACACTCCGAGTCGTCGAAGAAGATCGAGATCTGTGGGGAGAAGGAGCTTTAGCATTTCCCCGAGCCGACGGAGCCGCACCCCCAGCCGGAGGAGCCGCACCCCCAGCCGACGGAGCCGCACTCCCAGCCGGAGGAGCCGAACCCCAAGCCGAAGGAGCCGCACCCCAAGCAGACGGAGCCGCACCCCTAGCCGGCGGAGCCGAACCCCTAGCCGGCGGCGGAGATCGAGGTCTGTGGTGAGAAGACGGAGCTTCAGTATATCGCCGGTCAGGTTAAGGCGGTCGCGAACGCCCTTGAGAAGAAGGTTTAGCAGATCCCCCCTCCGCCGTAAGCGGTCCCGGTCTTCGGAAAGAGGCAGATCCCCCAAACGTCTGACGGATCTGAGTAAGTGATTGGGAAACGTGGTGGAGCATGGCTTAAACCAGTGTTTCCTGCTCTGGGAGGCAACTGGAGCATTTTGGATTGGTTTAGGATTAATTTCTCCTTAAACTTTTTAATTAGCTAAGCTTGTGTTTAGAACATGGAGGGATAAGTACCTGTGTAGTGTGAGGTCAAAGACCTACTTTGGAGCATGCTAGAACCAAGGTGGTCCCAAACTTGAGTGTTTTACTTTGCTTGAACCCGTCTTCCATGACCAGAACGGGGAAGTAGAAGTCCAGTTAAGTACAAGGCTAGTGTATGCTCAGATTGTTACTGGATGTGTTTCAACGTAAGTCTTTACAAATAACCCTCCGGTCACAGTATTTCTTTATGGTCGGTTACGTGTCTTAAAACGGCAGTATCGGACCCTTAAATGTTGGTGCAGGTAATTTTAAGGGTATAGTGGGTAGTGGAAGTGCATAGGGAATTTTGTTTGTGGGGAGTTATTTACCTGGGTAAAATAAAGTGATAATAAAGCGATTTTAATAGTCTTCCTTATAAAAAAAGTGCTCTAGTGTCCCTGATTTTAAGAAGTGCACATAGATGGTTAAAGCTTGTGGATAATGCGTGCCTACCTACAGAAACAATGCATAATTATCATCCCAGTACTGTAGTTGGACATTTCCAGGCACTGCTGTCTAAAGAAAAAGACGCCTCGCTGGTTTGGCTCGGTGGATAGAGCATCGGCCTGTGGACCACGCTGGGTTTGATTCTGGTCTAGAGCACATCCTTGGTTGCAGGCTTCTCCCCCACCCAGGCCCTAGTTGGGGCACGTGCAGGAGGCAGCCATTCGATGTGTTCCTCTCACATCAATGTTTCTGTCTTTCACTCTCTAAAAGATCAACAAAAATATCCTCGGACGAGGATTAGCAACAACAAAACCAGACCCAAAAAGAACAGTAAGGGAAAATGCCTTCAGTTCAACAAAAAGTTTTGAGTCCTCTTTTTATTCAAAGTAGAGGAATGGTGTTTAATTCCTAAGTGATTTCCAGTTAATAGAGGAGACATGGATAAAATACATATATGTCTCTTTGGCCAAATAGTAAAACTGCCAGAAAGAGCAGCATGTTACGATTGCTGTAAGTACTGGTCTCGGTGAGGCACCTTGAAAGCACAGTGGAGAGGAATGTTAAATTTTGACTTAAGACTTGTTAGAAATGGGATTAAGTGGTTTATAAGTGGTTAAAAATATCATATATATGAAGAAAAGTAAATCTTTAAAGATTTATTTTTAAGGGAGAGAGAGAGAAAGACATCAATATGAGAGCAAAATATTGATAGGCTGCCTCTTGCATGCCCCTTATGTGGAACAAGACTGAAACGGGCATATGCCCTAATCAGGAATGGAACCTGCAACCTTTTGGTGCACGGAATGACCGTTAACTGAGCCACACTGGCAGGGCTAAAAGGAAAGTAATGTTAAGGGCATGATAATTTTTGAAAATAAAGTAGGTTTGGGCAGTATGTATCTTCTGGCAATTGTAGTTACATTTAGTGTTTCCTATGGTATTTGCATGGGAACCTAAAAGTGGACCTAATTATTTTTTTAAAATATTTTTTTATTAATTTCAGAGAGGAAGGGAGAGAGAGAGATAGAAACATCGGTGATGAGAGAGAATCATTGATCAGCTGCCTCCTGCATGTCTACCAGGGTTTGAGCTGGGAACCTGGACATGTGCCCTGACCTGGAATTGAACTGTGACCTCCTGGTTCATAGGCCGATGCTCATCCGCTGGGCCACACTAGCCATGCTGGACTTAATTTAAACAGGCATGCTCTTAAAAACTTTGAGTCAGAGAATGATTTCATTACTGTTGTAAGTTAGGGCAGAGAGTTGATGTATTCAATTTTGTTAGCATGTAGAACTTTAGAAAATACAAAATAAAAGCGTTTTGGGAAAACTGCTTCTTGTGTTTTTCCTCTTACAGATAAGGCTCAATTACTTGAAATAGCCAAAGCTAATGCAGCTGCCATGTGTGCTAAGGCTGGTGTTCCTTTACCGCCAAACCTGAAGCCCGCACCGCCGCCCACCATCGAAGAGAAGGTTGCTAAGAAGTCCGGAGGAGCCACTATCGAGGAACTCACGGAGGTAAGCCCGACGGCATTTGTTTCAATTCTAAGTGGAGTATCCAGTGATGTTGCCTCTGGAGCGTGCCAAAACCCGAATTGTGGGCTGAACTGATAATGGCTGGCACCGAGTGGCCAAAACCCGAAATACAGGTGTGGCAGCGGCAGAAGCTCTGTTTAGCAGGCCATTATCCGGGATGGCTAAGCTCGCCAGCTAAAAGTTACTTCCCATTACTTTTGCTTTCCAGTTTTAGAAGCCAAACTGACTGAGGAGTGGGACGGTTCGTTTGAATGGAGGAGGTGTTGAGTGAGCAACACGCAGAAGCTCGCCGACAGTTTCGTTTCCATTCACGACGTGTTCACTGATCGCCACGAGTGTACTGCATATACGCAAAGACACAGACAATCTTCAGAAATGATCTTTTGCCACCGGAGCTTGGAAATTAATGAGAATAGCTGGCCATTGCCTGAAAGGAACTTCTTTCGCATCATCATTTCGGGTTTTGGCTGTTTGGTACCAGCCATTGGTGATAATGGCCGGCCATTATCAGTTCTTCCTTGCGGTTCGGGTTTTGGCAGTAACATATATATTTTAAACACACTTATTTTTGTTCTTAAGAATTTGATCTTTTCAAATGAGGCTTGTTTTGGCTTTGTTTTATTAATATTATTTGTTGGTTTTCGGGGAGGGGGGAGGATGCTGAAATATTGCTGCTAGGATCCAGAAAAACCACACTGTTTCATATATTGAAACTTGCTATCGGCTGGCCTTATGCCAGCCTGCCACTGTCAATATATTCTGTTCCCCTTGGTTACAAGCGTAGCATACTCTGTTTTTGGCTAAATGAGCTTTTTATCCTATTGTAATATTTTCACTTGATAATGGATATGACATTCTGCTTGTAAAGAGACAAGTCCACCCAGATTTACTCTGACCTTTTTATAAAGCCAGGGAATGGGGTCTGTCCCTTCGGACAGGAGGGGACGGACTGCTTTATGCGTCAGACCTCATCCATCCACCCTCTCCAACATGCCTTTTTCCAGTCTTGAGTTCTAGTCCTTTAGAGACTCAACGTACAAGACATTTATGGAGAGATAGTACTATCCAACCCAATTGCAATGTTTCACATCTTTCATTTTACCATGCCTTTGGGGATCATAAAGTTTCTTAATCTGTTTCATCATTTAGATTTATTGCAATATGAATTACAACTTTTTTTTAATTTAAGGACCTAGTAAAGGCTTTTATTGTTTGCTTATCAAACCCAAACTCCTTATCCGAATCCTATGAACACAGTGTTTCCCTATGTTTTTATCCTCCTCAGCCCTCTTGTCCCTCCTGACAAGTTTCTGCTCACTTTTTTTTTTTTTTTTTTTACACCACCACCTGGCTAGGATCAACTTCTTTTCCTTTCCCTGCCAGTCCTTGTTTTCAGCTATGGAAATCTGGCTTTGAACTCTTAAAGGACTATCCTTTGATTATCAAATTCTGCCTGATTCTATTCTCTCCTAAGCTTTTGTTCTCTCGGCACTTATGTACTCAGTTTGTATTTTATCAGTTTGCACTTGTTCCTTGTGTTGCTCTGTAAAAGCGTTCCTCAATTACTTCATGTGTATGTATTCTGTCTCTGAAACTAGATTGTAAGCTCCTTGGGAGCAGGGACCATGTCTTCTACTTTTTTTTGTATACCCTGGACAGTGCCCAGTACCGTGCTCTGCACATAGTAGGTGCTCAATAAATGTTGTTGACTGACTGACCAGCTAGAGTGTGTTTAAATAATACTAATAAGCCAAGTTTTGTATCTATAACCCATCATTAATCTTGCTTTAGTTTTGAAAGTTGATTTTATGTGGTTTTCATTCTTTAAGAAAGAACACTTTGTGTTTTACCTAAAGTGTAAGTTTTACCTTGTTTGTTTTTACTTTTTAAGAAATGCAAACAGATTGCACAGAGTAAAGAAGATGATGATGTAATAGTGAATAAGCCTCACGTTTCGGATGAAGAGGAAGAGGAGCCTCCTTTTTATCATCATCCCTTTAAACTCAGTGAACCCAAACCCATTTTTTTCAACCTCAACGTGAGTATCTGTTTGTGGCATGATTCAAACGCAGAGCTGTGGAACTGTTAGCTATTTACATAGGCTCAGAGGGACTGTAGCTTCAGTTTCGAATTGAGTTTTGAGAAGTAAAGACGGGTCGCGTTGAGACTGCTGCCAGTAACGGGAAACTGCTTTTTTAGATCGCTGCGGCCAAGCCCACTCCTCCGAAAAGCCAGGTCACACTGACCAAGGAGTTTCCCGTGTCGTCCGGGTCCCAGCACCGGAAGAAGGAAGCGGACAGCGTTTACGGAGAGTGGGTTCCTGTGGACAAAAACGGCGAAGAAAACAAAGACGACGACAATGTTTTCAGCAGCAACCTGCCCTCTGAGGTAAGTAAGAGGAATATTACGCATTTTTCTTTTTTGATGCCTGAATCTGCCATTTTGTTGTTACTTTATATCTGATTTGGATTCTGTTTCACTCTTCTTAGGGCCGGGGTAAACGGCAGGGCCGGGTTAAGCGACAGATGAAACAGCCCGCAGCTTCTCATTTGACAGTAACTCGATGCAGTTCACTTTGTGGAACGAAGCCACAAAGCGAAAAGCATCGAATTGCAGAGAACAGTGTTGTCACGTCCCTCCCCAACATTGGGCCCTCCCTGCACTTGTGGGAAGGCAGCCCGCGGTACAACTACCTAGCGTCCCGCTTCGCCTCGCGGCTCTATAGCTCGAGGTTTTGGTGGTAGCCCACGTGCCGGGTGGGGGGAGTGAGCGGCAGAGGCAGATCCTCAGGTTCAACACAAGAAGTGGATGGCGAGGTCACTGTAGGCTGATGTGAGCATCTGGAATACCTAGCCTGTTGCCCGCCCTTAAGTAATGGTTCCCTACTGTCCCCCGGGTGGTTTGTCAGATAGCGTTCATTTAACCGTCCCCTCCCCTGTGCTACTTGGCCCTTTGAATTCTTGTGTTTAACCTAATGCTCAGCCTTGGTGTACTCCGTTTCCCTTCTCCTTTCCTTTGCTACTAATGAAAGTCGGAGAAGTGGAATTCGCACTTGGGAATTTTCACGAGGCTATAGTTGTATCTTGTCATGATGCAGTGATAACGCCAAGTGTCAAAACCACCCCGTTAAAATGCCACCTGATTTAAACAATGTGCTGCTAAATAGAGTGCACATGAAAACAGCAAGACTGTATATATATGTAAATATATATATATGTACCTTTGTATGTATCTCTGTATCTGTACCTTTGCTGTATCTTTTAATAAACAGTTTACTTTTATTTAACTTGTTGTGCAAAATCACGCTTGGGGGATACGGGAGGGTGGAGACTCCTAGGGGCGGGTTGGGAGTTTTAAAAATACCATAGACTAGTCAACACCGCTTGCCCTCTGATTCCAAAGCCCAGACATTTGTCCCGGGACTGGGTTAGAGGCCGATGCCCTGACAATGCGGGCTTCTGCCCCGCTCCCTCCCCTTGCAGTTCCGGGAGACGCCGGTTAGAGACTGTGCGCTCCGCCTCCGGTTCTGTTTACCGCCCTGTGGCCCTCCCACTAAACACCGCCAGTGTTGCCAGTAAACCAGAAAGTGAACAGAACCCAAATCAGAACCCTCCCCCTGAGCCATCACAGGGGACATTCTCACTGTGTGTGCGTGGGGAGGGGGGCGGGGGA
Organism: Lasiurus borealis; assembly: GCA_004026805.1. NCBI lineage: Eukaryota > Metazoa > Chordata > Mammalia > Chiroptera > Vespertilionidae > Lasiurus > Lasiurus borealis. The sequence continues at coordinate 10,461 of PVJN01018838.1, forward strand.
GGGAGGGGTCTGACCTGTAGCTTTTTACAGGAGAAAAGTATATACAGTGAAGCTGACTGCACATGGTAACTACAGCCGCCAGTGATGATCGGTGTTGCATAGGGTTCAAATCTAACAAGTGATGCCATCACCAGTGAGGGGGGGTAACTGGTTTGGATAGGGTTTTACTGAAACCACCTGATTGGCCAGTTGGCTAATCCCCAAATTAGGGTACCTGCACATCTTAACAGGGAAAGGGATTACAGGTATTTGCAACTAACTTAAATTTTGTAGCAGTTGAATATAAATCATGGTGAGAGGGCTAAGCAGACCTAGAAATTATGATTCATATGCTTTCAGTAATTCCTTACAGGTTCCGCTTTTAACAGAATTGGAAAAACTGTGGGGTGGTGATGTGAGGAATGTTTTCTGATAGAACGAAGCCTGGAAATACTACAGAATTAATTCCAGGGGCTTTTCTAAGAAGAGAGTGACTAGCTACTCGAGTGCTGAGTCCAGTGCTGCCGAGCGTTTCTTCTCGACTGAGCGCTTATGTTTACATCTACTTAGATTTATGAAAAATTCAGTGCTCAGCCCATGTCAGTCTTAACGCTGATGGGGCGGTGCCTTAGTCTTGGCATCAGAAATGGTTGTCAGAGTTTAATTAAAAGTTGAGAATAATTATCTCAAAGGACTCTCAGGGTATTATAATAAGTTTAAAGGAACGTTTTATTAAAGCAGGAGAGGAAAAGCCTATTCCTAAAGCCACATACATAGAGGCCAGTTTTCCTTTGAGAGGATGTGCACAGCTTTCTGATATTAGAACTCCGAGCTGGTTTCTTCGAAGATTAGGCTCAACCGGTATATAATAGGTAAACTTTACGTTCGAGCCAAACAGCCCCAAAGCTTTAGGAAAAGGGTCGGGACCTCTCCTCCCGCCCCTCATCCCCCTCAGGTCGCTGTAGCAGTAATTTAAACACCCAGAGGAAATGTTCACGTAAGGTGGTTAGCTCTAGTTATTTAGCTGGGTCTTAGATATATACTGTGTTTTTAAGATGGATGTTCTTTCTATATGCCAGTGTTTGTGGAATACTGTTGGTGACATTTTAGGAGAGCATTAGCTCTTGATTCCCTGTCAGGGGTGGAAAGTCTTAGGCAAAGTCACAGATTTGATCTTAGTTTTGCTATAATACTTAATCCCTTCCATTGTCTTGCTCTTTGACAACTGGATAGACGTGGATGGATCAACAAATCCATTTCTTATGGATTGTCAACTCATCAGCTTGCGCTCTACTGCAAACCAGCACCATCGACAGTAAAGAATGACTGCAGAATTTTGACCCTATTTATGTGAATCTGGTTGATGAGCGATGAATAGACAAAATGTTGGAAAACTAATATTTAAAAAACGGTCCTCAGGGCCATTCATTCTTGGTAAAGCTCGCAAAGACTTATGGGTGGAAGATTTAAATGTCGTCTTTGACGAAACTCCCTTGGGTTTGCTATCAAGCACAAATACTTGAGAGGTCCAGTAGCTGCCCTCCCTTAAGGTCTGGTGATGACTTACATGTGAAATAATTTTTTTGTCTTAGTTTGTGTGCTTGCTTTTTATCACTGAAGAATATTTCCACATCCCAGTGGAGGTAAAAAATCTCAGTATTTAGAGGCTTTAGATTTACAAAGTTTTTAGTTTAAGTTCTGGAGGCAAGATGAACATTTCCATTGGAAATTGAACACAGTTCCTAGCATACTGCCATGTAAATATGGCTTTGTTATTCATTCTCTCCTTAGATGGAATTACCCCCGAATTTCCTTAAGCCAATAGATCATCTGTTTGTTTTTCTGTTATAATTCATTTCGTTTAAATGTATTAGTTAAATCTAAGCATTGCACTAAATTTTATTTGATAATAATATCCATAATTCACCTTTTAAAATTAATCAAACACACTAAAAAATTAATGAAACATTCTCGATTTAATAGTGTGGCTTTTGTTTTTGTAGTTATAACAACTTTTGTATTTTTGCTAAATATTTTAAAATCATGTTTTATATATAGATTACGATTTTCTTACAGTTCCACTACAATTAAAGTTTTTCTTTTATGCTGTCTTTGAGATACCTGCAATTAGCTGTGTAGAAAATAATTTTCATTTTATATCCTTTCATTATCTTTAAGAAACAGTATATTCTATCTATGTAAATAGATGAACGAAAGGGGGATATAAATTGACTTAGAAGTTTGTTTTTGTTTAAGGGATGGTGGTGGGAGGGAAGAGAGAAACATTGACGTGAGAGAGAGACACATCGGTTAGTTGTCAGTGGCAGGAATCAGATCTACCACCCAGGTGTGTGCCCTTGACGGGGGGTGGACCCTGAGACCTTGGTGCGCAGGCCCTCGCTCTCCGCTCACCACTGGGTCCGGCCAGGGCCGCTCCGGAGGGTTTTCAGTGAGAAGATAAAGAGCATGCGTTTCTGACTTCAGGCCTGGAATGCACCTTCCGTGGTGCCAATGCTGTTCCCCCTCTCACTGTTGCTGACTCCTTTCTGGGGAGGGGAGGGCTCAGTGGAGAAGGAAGCTGGAGGGAGGGAGATAGCGTGGCCGCCTAGGACAGCCGAGAGGCAGCTCTGCGTGCGCCGGGCTGGTCCCCCGTGCTCTGCCTGCCGCACTCAGGCCACAGGCCGGCAGCCCGGCCTGCAGGGCGAGGCCCGGGGCCCTCCCTCCCGCCTTTGCAGGCTGTGGAAGGAGCGGTCATCTGTTGTGGCAACGAAATAGATAAGTCACCCGAATAGGTTTATATTAATGCGAGAGCTGGGAGGAGTCAGAACACTGAAGTAGATTTCATATTTTAGAACAAATCCTAGGGGAAGAAAGTTAAATATTTTCCTCATTCTAATGTCTGGAATATTATCACAGAAGTATAATGACGTGTTGGATAATTACACTTTATGCATTAGTTGAAAGTTTATGGTGTATCTATTGAAACGCAGCTTGCTGATGACATCTGGATAAAGTACTCTATAGGATTTAAGTTTTTTCCTTGTTTTTATAAGGCCTTTTGGTATCATTTTGGTACCTTTCATTTCTGTTTCTGAGCATCAAAAGATGGTGAGGCTCTAAGGCGCCACTATACAATACAGTTCACTATATGCTGTCTGCAAATGTGAACCTCAGTACCAAAGTCATTAGCTTCACTGCATTGGCCACATGTCAAGTGCCATTAGCGGTCACTAGGACATTCCGTTGGAATTGCTCAGGGGAAGGGTAGCTGTGATTTTATACCGATACAAAATGTTTGGCCCAGCCCAGTGGTCGGCAAACTCATTAGTCAACAGAGCAAAATAGTACAACAATGGAAATTTCTTTTGAGAGCCAATTTTTTTTAACCTTTTTCTAACACCACTTCTTTAAAATAGACTGGCCCAGGCCGTGGTATTTTTGTGGAAGAGCCACACTCAAGGGGCCAAAGAGCCACATGGGGCTCGAGAGCCGCAGTTTGCCGATCACAGGCCTCTCCCATGAATATCAATGCTTTGGGATTATGTAATTGCCTGACATGCATTATTGTATATCCTGCATTACCTGGAAAACTGGGAAACGTGCTTTTTGATACAAACTCTTAAGGTCCTTTAAGAGGGTAAGGCAATTCTGATTCATTCTGAATATATTTCTTCGCATTTAAAAAGATATGAAATTAAAGTAAAATTATTCCTTAATAAAGCTTTGACATGATCTTACATGCTAAACCTGTTGAAGAATAAGTGAAATTATATTACCTTTAGCAGAAAATTGGTTGTAATTTTATCTTTAGGAAATTTATATTAAGCATCCAAGGTTGCTATGTTTAAGTTCCTTTCAGAATGTGATGTGAATTCGACATAAAATATTACTGAGATTTGAAAGAAGTTTCATCCTGGAGATAAGTGATGAAGCATTAGGTCACCTGTTTCCACAATAAAGGCTTAAAGAGAAACAAGTATGAAGATATAGAATGTCTTCGGGAGGAGGAATTCGTAGGTAGATTCTTTTCGTTTCCAGTTGGGAAGGATTAATTTTGTCCTAGAAGAGTTTGAGTTTTCAGAGCCTTGTTAATTGCTGTGTGAGTGTGTGTGTGTGTGTGTGTGTGTGTGTAGTTTGGTTAATTGATAGTTGGAGATCGGGGATCAGGGGTTGGGAATGGTTGCTTGGTAGGTAGATTCCCCCCACTATCTCCTGAGTGTAGGCTTTTAGAATAAACTGCTGTATACCTGGACAGCTGTGAGCTCCAAAGTGATTCTGAAAGGGTAATGAACAATACTGAGGTATATTTTGTGGGCCTTTTACAATTACATCAATAATCCCGAGAGTTTTAGGAAACATCTGAGCTAGGCCCAAGGAATACATATTCTGACCAGATGGTCCCAGCAGTCGGAATTCTAATAGAAATGAAAAGTGAAAATATAAAAAGTTTTTTAGCTTGTTAGTCTGACTACTAATAATTCTAATTAGTGTGGATAATTTATTAAGTTGACTAAGACATTCAGATCTTCATTTATGCGATCTATAGTTTAGTAAATACAGAATGAATTCAGTTGAATTGTACTTTCATTTTAAGAAGATAATGTGTAAGAATCTCTACGTTGTGCAACCTTGTAAGAAAGTCTTTAATCTTGTTAAATACTAGAAACAGAACTAGGATTGGTTGGGTGGTTAAGGAAGGGGCTCTGAAGTTAGGAAAAGAAAGGTTAGTATTCCTTATGCAAGAGGTAGAATTCTCTCACTCACACACCCTTCTCTAGACAGGTCTGACTTTGAAATAAATCTTACACACATACACGTACAATGAAATTACAGGTAGCCTTTACTTAACTTTTTAAATCCTTAGCCGTGAACTTATTGTACTATCACACCCAGGCAGTGCTTACTAATTATTTGTACATTAATATAGGGAAACCTTCCCATGACATACAGCATTTTCCAAAAATGAATTTTCTTGGGTGAAATAGCTAGGAAATATTAATGGTTTATGTTGTGTTAGAAGAAAAAGGTATTAATAACTGGTTAGTTGATAGAGATCCACCTGCACTCTTAATATTAGAACAAAAAACATCAGATACTCACTCTCTTGATGGCTTTTTCCTTCAGTGGGTGAGCCTTCCATAAACCTGACAAATGGGGAATTGGCCCCAAAGGTTACCTTGGAGAATTTTCCCGGACATTATGAAATTATTTTTAAAGTTAAATCATTGTCACCTGCTTAGCATAAGGCTTTTATGGGCAGACCATAAACTTTGAAATGGACTTAAGACTTTTCAAACATGCCTCCACTTTAAGTGTTGTATATACTACCTCCCTCTGAAATATTTTAAGTGGTCATGAATGTACATAAAGCGAAAGGCCCATTTATTTACATAGTGAGTATTGTGATAAAATTGACTTCTTAAGACCAAACTGCCAGGTGCGGAGATCTGCACGGAGCAGAGGAAAGGTCGCTGACACGACAGTGGTTTTCTGCCGGCTTACTCAAGAACCTTGCTTATTGCTTCTGCAGGTTATGCTGATAAGCAGTTTAAAACGAAAACTGCCAGGAATACAAAACAGTTGAAAAAAATCTCACTTTACTGCAAACGACTTTTATTAGTGGAGGTTGGAGGTTAAGTTTTCCATGGAATTTTCTATGATTGCAATTTGATACAGAAAAGTCAGATTTTCTTCCTCTGATACATTGTAACTTACCTGAAACCCTCCTTGTCAACTTCCCAAGGTTACTTTACCTTTTTGAGTCTTCTGCCCACTTTATAAGACTGCTAATATGTATATAAGGCTATTACTTTGTTTTTGATATATAGCGACTAAATATATGAGCACTTTTCTGAACTTAGGGGTTCTATTGTAACTTGAGGTAATTATGTTTTCTTTCTCAGCCTGTGGACATCTCTACAGCAATGAGTGAGAGGGCACTTGCTCAGAAAAGACTCAGTGAGAACGCATTTGACCTTGAAGCCATGAGCATGTTAAATCGAGCTCAGGAACGGGTATGTAGCCGTTTAATATCTAAATAAAATGTTTACTAACTAGATTGTTGTGACATAAGCAAAATCATTGGCATTCTGTTGAAATGTAGGTTCTTATTGTAAAGATCCAAGGGAAAATCATTTTTAAAAATCTTCACTGGAGGAGTGAAGGTATTTTTTCCATTGATTCTAGGGAGAGTAGAAGGGAGCGGCTGGGCGGGGGGGTGGGTAGTAAGGGGGAGAGAGAGAGAGAGAGAGAGAGAGAGAGAGAGAGAGAGAGAAGCAGAGACACATTGGTTAGTTGTCTTTCACATGAGCCTCCAGGAGGTGGAGGTGGGGATTGGACCTGAGACCTGGTGCACAGGCCAACGCTCCAGCCACTGAGCCACGGCCTGCTTAGCTTATTTTAAACTTTGTGGGGGGGCTTAGCCCAGACTGCAGGGGTGTCCACCTGCTGGCCTAGGCCTGCTCCCCATGAAGCTGGCAGGCGGGCGTCCCCCGAGGGATCCTCAGCTTTGCCGTGGAGGTGGGAGAGGCTCCCCAGCACGAGCCCGGCTTCTGGCTGAGCTGTGGGAGCGCACTGACCACTGGGCGGGGGGAGCTGGTTTTGAGCATCTGCCCCTGGTGGTCAGTGTGCATCATAGTGACCAGTCGTTCCGCCATTCGCTCTGTTTGCCTATTAGCCTTTCATTATATAGGATGACCGTGGCCTAACTAGCTTATTTTAAATGATAGTGATTTGGATCCTGGTCCTTCATTCAGTAAATGTTTATTGTGTACTATTGACAGGAACTGTTTCTTGAACAGATAAAATAGAAAAAACTCCTGCTGAGTTTATAACCCAGTTTATAAAAATAGCACAAGGCCGTACCAGGTCTGTGAGATGTGAGTAGTAGTATGAGTCCCTGCTCTCCAGTGACGCAAACTGAGCTGAAGACTGGCTAACTGATGCCCCGGTCACAAAACTAGTCAGTGACGAGGGTGGCATTCAGCCCGCAGCCAGGGGCCAGAGCCACCTGATTGGAACAGTGGACAGCTTTCCTCCTACCTCTCTCTGTCAGTACACGTCCATCCAGAGAGGAACACGTTGCTTGGTGATGCTCTGTTTGTTGTTAGTGGGATTCACTGAATGTTACTAAACTGCTGCTTTGAAATGTTTTAAGGGGAAAAAAAATGTTAAAAGAGAGTGAGATGGAGGGGGAGAGACACACATCGATGGCTTGTCTCCTGCATGCACCCTGATCAGGGTGGGGATGGTGGGAGCAAGCCTGCAACCGAGGGTGTGTCCTTGACCTGAAGAGAACCCGGGACCTTTCAGTCCAAAGGCCGACGCTCGACCCACTGAGCAAAACTGGCGAGAGCTGGAAAACTGTTAAATAGGCGCAAAATCGCCACATGCTCTTAAATACTGAGTCTCTAAGCCAGTCCTATAGCATTTTTAGGGACAAATAAGCCATTTCTGTAGCGGATTAGTTTGTTAATCCCAGTGGCACTTTAACCAGCCGGTAATTGCGTCATCTTCTTTCCTCAGATCGATGCCTGGGCTCAGCTCAACTCCATTCCTGGCCAGTTCACAGGCAGCACGGGCGTCCAGGTCCTGACCCAGGAGCAGCTGGCCAACACCGGCGCCCAGGCCTGGATTAAAAAGGTACGCGACACCACGCACACACAGGAGCCATGCACTTAGTGTTTTATTGAAGCAGCCGGCGGCCGGTGGCTGACAGCGTTCGGGCGTGAACTGCTGGGCGCTCCGGGACGGACGCGGAGGACGGACCGGACTCCGAGGCACTGCCGGTGCCTGAAAGGGTTTCTGCCCCGAGTTCTTTCTGTCCTTGCGCTGCGGTGGGGGCGGGCGGTCTGGAAAACGGTCTGAACGCTCACCGTGTGTCTCAGGTGCTGTCGGAATTGCCAGTTCCCGCCGGACTGCTAATCTAATGGTTTCAAAGCGGTGGTTCTCATGCTTTCTCATCGGGGAAACTTTATTACAGGTTTATTTTTGGTGGATCACTGCCCCGAGCCCTCCGCCACCCTTTTCCTTCCTCTGCCTATGCCCTCCTTCCCTCCCTTAGTGCCTGCACCTCCTTAAGCTCCCGTGGCCCCAGCCCCCTCCCCGCCTTGTGATCTTCAGGCCCAGGTCCCCGGTTGCGAGCTGTGTCACAGCGAGCGGTCGGGCGGCCCAGTGGTAGCGCTGCATGTGGTGATTTTGCCGGGACGGAGGCCGGGGAGGACGGCTGGCGCGGGCGGGCGTGGCTGAGGGAGCGGGACGGGAGGGGTGGAGAAGGCTCTGTGGACCACCATGTGGGCCCCGGTGGCCTTTGGTGGTCCACAGGCTCCATTGGAGAACCACTGACCTCAGGACATAGGAGACCTAAGTTCACGGGAGGACGGACGCCTCGTGCTGAAGACGTAGGTGCTCCCGGTCAGATTCCTGCCGAGACCGACCTCCACCTGCGGCTGCCTCGCGGTCGGGGAGTCCTAGGTGGCGGCGGAGGGCTTTCCGGAGAGAGTGGCGGAGAGAGCGCCGGCGGAGGGCGGTGCCGGGCGGGTGGCGGCGGTCTGTTCCAGGAGCTCGGGCCGCGCGGTCTAACGGAGCGGGAAGGTTTCTTATCCGCTCGCTGTCCTGACTCCTTTGTGACGGTGGGCAAGTAATTACCGGAGGTCAGTCTGCGAGTGTCCCAGAGAAGACCAGTCCTCACTCCCGCCTCCGGAGCCGCCGGGAGTGGCAGGGAATGAGCGGATTTCTGAGGGAATGAGATGTGGGTGGTTTGGAGCTTTTAATCTCATAACATTTCCATTTTGATTGCATTATCTCTGGTGATCCTCTCATTAACAAATTAATATAGAACAGTTTCACTTTGCCTGCCATTTTGGGGGTGGGGAAAAGCACTCTTAATGTGGGTATGTTTGAGTACACAGAGACATTAAAAAATGACAACGTGTAGTTTACTAGGGTTAATATTGGGAAAAGACGAGAAGCTATCAGAATTTTTAAGATTTTATTAATTAATTTTGGACTATTTTACATTTCAAGTGTGAAGTGATTTGTGTAGTATTTGAAAAATGGCTTCATCTCATTGGGAATAATTACAAAAGTAGGCCTTTCTTTTTAACAGTTTTAATTCTTGAAAATTGCTTGGTCCTAAAGCTGAATTCTCTGTATTTCAGGAAGTGAGACTTGAAACTTACATGAATGTTCTAGGCACATAGTCGTATGCATTACTCGTTAGAAACTTCTGAATGTGATCCCATTGCCAAATTTAGTCTAATTATGTATAATGAAAGTGCTGATCTGTACTGCTTCTAAACATCCTTTTAAACATAATTTATAAAAAGTGAATCTTTTATAGATTCAGTACCTTGTAAACTTTCTCATAACTTCAAAAAATTTCCAGTTTTGTAGGTAGTTGACAGGTTTCTAAATAAGTATTATATCAATTTAAATCATTTTGATCAATTCTCATACCTTAAAGTTGTGTTCATCTGACCAAATTTTTAAGTAACTGAAGAAAGCAGTGTTTTCAGGAAAACTATTTGTATGTGACTTAAAGATTATTTGCTATGACATCCGGAAGGCACGTCTCATTTATAAAAACGAGGCGGAGCCTGTGGAGACGCGGTGAGGCTCAGGCGTCACTGTCGCCGCCTGCGGGTCAGGACGCCCGGTGCCGGGGCCTTTCTTGCCTCTGCCGCTCGGCGCCCGGTTAAAGCCCTGGGCGCGCCCGCATCCCCTCACCCCTGTGTTTTGTTGCCGTAAATACGTTCTCAGCAGATAAAGGAGAGGTGTTTTTTAAAGTAAGAATTTAAACATTGTTATCAAAACCTTTACTTTTTGAGATGGGATCATTTGGCAGGACCTGGTGAATATGTTTACTGTCGTGGTCTCATTAATCAGCTTTTTGTTAACTGTACGTCCTGGGGAAAGAGACATGACTGTCAGAGAAGGGACGGAATTGGAGACCTGCGTTACGTGGGTATTTGTATGTACTCTGCACAGTTGCCCTTTTTTTTAGGAGTGTTTCCTGGCAGGAGGGGCCGATGAACCTGGAAGTAAGTAAAAGCCACTCTAGGTGTAGCAACAAGGCAGTTGTATCCAAGCCTCAGCTAACTTTTCTCTCAGTGCAACACTGCATGGCCTGCACCAGATAAGGAACTGAACCAGGGGTACGTTTCTACCTCCACGCCGCCTCCTTCCATCAGAGCACCTCGTGGAACTTAATGTCTGTCACACAAACCATTGGCATGCTTTCTCCCCGGCATGTAATTCAGAAGCCGGGGAGAGGAACACACAGTTTACATACTGTCAGAAAACAGTTAACGAATTTGGTATTAACTTGTCAATACAGGGATGTGATTAATGAATACTATTTCTAGATTTATCAAAAAAAAATGTTGATCCCCTCTATTGATAAGTTAATGACATCTACATATCTGTTGGAGAATGCAAATTTAAAATGTAATAACAAAGAGAAATAAAGAATGATTTGGAGAAATCACAAAAAATAAAAAAGACCAACAGTAGAATTTAGCAGTTTGCTATTTGTCCATGGATGCCTCGGAGGCAGCACATATTCATGTGTGACAATAACTGCCTTGATCATGCTAATGTATATACTTGTGCATCTTACGACATTAAGTGGTTTGCTGCTTTGATGGAAATTATGGTTCAGTGGGTTGGATACAAGAGAGATGACTGCTCACAGAATAACCTGTGAACTTTCACCCCTCTGTATGGAAACTTGTTTCAGGGCCAAATCCTTGTAGCTGTCTTCTTGCCCCGGTCAGTGCCAGCCCTACTATTCACAACACTGCTGCTACCGAGGCCTAGGTATGTAAACGTTTAAGGAGTTTTTTAAGTCTTTTAACATCAAGCTAGGTTTTAAAGGAATCCAAATTCAGTTTGGTATGATAACAGGTTATTTTATGCGATTGTCTTCCATTACTTACTGTTAATTGATTTTATAGTTACTCTTTTGCTTCATAGGGTTTTTCTATGTAAAATATACTTGCTCCATGGTAGAATGGGGAAATAAAATGGGTCATCACAGTATGCTTCTTCAGTGTCCGAACTATTTCTAAAATGACTTCTGGGCTTTATTTATTTATTAACTAGGTACACCTGGGACAATTAATGACTGTTTTAACATTGCCTTCTTTTTATTTTGCAAGCTAAGAAGAGATACCAGTGAACGTAAATAGTGGACGAAAACAGGAGTGTGCTAATTTTTTTGGAGGGGGCACGAGGGCCACTGTGTTAAAACTGCCATTTATATGCCTTACGTGACTTTCACAATACTGTTATGTTAATGTGGAAAATTAGAACATACACACTACAGTATGTATGAGCAGCACTTAACTCTAACTGCTGTAACAGATCTAGAAGTAAATAAGATTTCTTCTTTAAAGTCACACTCAGTCTGCAGTCCAGTTCTAACTGTGAAATCGGGACGTTTACCTCTTTCTTCGGACAGGACCAGTTCCTCAGAGCAGCCCCCGTCACGGGAGGAATGGGAGCCGTTTTGATGAGGAAGATGGGCTGGCGAGAAGGAGAAGGGTTAGGAAAAAACAAGGAGGGCAATAAGGAACCTATCCTCGTTGACTTCAAGACCGACCGAAAAGGTAACGCGTTTCTGGGGAAAGTTTATTATAACCCTTTAGCCTTTCAGGGTTCATTACAGCATCTACCTACAGTCAGTCTTCTGCTGTCTGACCCTGCCCTGCAGGCACCCTGCTTATACAGCTGTTTGTTGGGGAGGGGGGGAGATTAACCCATTCCCACAGCTTATATACTCAATTACAGGAGGAAACACTAATTTTAGCTTTAAAAAGGCAACTTGTGTTGTTAGTTGCTAAAAATTATGGAACTTTGAATATATGATTAATATTTTAAGTAGGTTTTATATTTATAAAGCGGCCATTTTGTTTTTTGATGGGATATATTCTTATTTTTATTTCTAGGATTTTTTTATTTTATCCCAAATATTCTTTTTATTTCCTATTAAAGTGCTTTCTAGTCTCTGCCTTATCAACCCTCTTTTCAAGCTTAGTAATTTAGTTCTTTTGGGTTGGGGAATGGCAGATCAGCTGCCTACAGTAGTGCTACTTTTTCATAATGCCCTGAGTTTGGGGCACCTAAGTATAACCCATGGGAATGCCAACTCAGTGTAATGATGGAAGCTTATTAAAGTCTGACTTTAAAACTCAAATTTATTTTCCTTATCTTTGTATTCAAATAGAGATTTCATTGAGATTAATGCAATTACATTATTCTTTCTTAATGCCCATGGGAACTGAATAGTTCCAATTAAATTTTTATTGTTTTGTATCAGGTTTTCTACATTGCCACCCGTGTAGAATACCATGCTGCCATTTTATTTCATACTGGTGGGAATATATTGTAATGATAATCAGAAAGAAAATGGAAATAAGATGACAGCCATCCTTTGATACAGCATTAATTCAAGCTTTAAATTAAATTAGGAAAGGGCATTTTGCTAGTTATGTCACATTGACATTTTATTACTTGTACACGCTGAATATATTATCTGTGTCACGAAAAGGTGGTTTATTGGAAGAAAACATGTTGGATGCATTGCATTTCAGGGGGCAGCATTCTTGGGTTGGTTCTGGGAAAACATGAGCAGAATTAGAAATGGGGAGAACATTGGTTTTGCATAGTAACATAGCTAAGCTACTTTTGAAAGGGAGGTTATGAGTTGTGTCTCTTTTGAGAACACCTCACTTTTGATGAGTCAGAAATGGCTTTCTCCCCCCCAGGTGGAGGGATGAACCCATTTATCAATTAGCTAGCGTTTCTCTTTTACTTGTGTGACCATTTCCTCATCTTTTGAGGAACATATTTTTTACTGAGCATCATCTTTTAAATAATGGCCAACCTTTAGAAATAGTTACAATAAAGAGCCATTACTTTTTAAACTTAAAAGCAACAGACCTGGAGTTGTTGATAATTATGGCACTTAAATTATATGTGTATTCCCATACTAAATGCTTGTTTTCTGAACATTTTATATAATTTCCAGGACTAGGGTGTATGAATATGTATATTTCTATATTGAAACAGCAAAATAGAAATCTAGATTGATCTAGAAACAAGGGTAAGGGGGATATATTGCAGATTTCCTTTGACGTTTATTTCATGAACATTGATCTTTTTTTCTTTTTTAAAGGTCTCGTGGCTGTCGGAGAAAGAGCACAGAAGAGGTCTGGGAATTTCTCTGCTGCAATGAAAGATCTGTCAGGTGAGGACACTGGGATTCTTCTCACCCATCCTTCCTTTCATTCATAATTGGTTGCTACAGATGGTGCAGATAAGTAATAACTGGTTATTTTTTCTCTGCAGGCAAACATCCTGTGTCTGCCTTGATGGAAATCTGTAATAAGAGAAGGTGGCAACCACCTGAATTTCTCTTGATCCACGATAGTGGCCCTGATCATCGCAAGCATTTTCTCTTTAGGGTAAATATGAATTTCTACATTAATTGATGACAGTGTTAGCGGGTGAGGGATAAGTATATGATCATAGGATTAATATATTGAATGTGGGCTGGGAGTGTGTATATGTATATGTAAAGAGGAGGGGGTTTTAAACATGCCTCTTAATATGAATTTAAAAAACCTTATTTTAAAAATATGTTGGAAGGGAAAGATGTGGGCAAAATCTTGTCAACTATTTGTTGCCATATTCTAGTAGGAAATGGGGAATTGACTTAGAATTATCAGGCTTTTTTCAATTTGGAGACCTGCTTTTAATTTGCTGTCTCTTCCCAAATTATTTGCTGCTTCTGGGTTGAGGTTAATTTGATTTATATAGTATGGGTTTTATGGTTTAAATTAGTTGTCTAGCATTTAGTGAAAAAATAAAAAGCTAATAGATATTAAAGTTTGATGCTGTTCTTATTGTATGTTTTTCTTGAATAGGTATTGAGAAATGGAAGCCCTTACCAGCCCAATTGTATGTTTTTCTTGAATAGGTATTGATAAATGGAAGCGCTTACCAGCCCAGCTTTGCCAGCCCTAATAAGAAGCATGCTAAAGCCACAGCAGCTACTGTGGTTCTTCAAGCAATGGGCCTTTTACCAAAGGACCTCATGGCTAATGCCACTTGCTTCAGGAGTGCCTCACGTAGATAGATTGAGGTTTTATATTAATCATTTCAGATAATTTTACTCCGCATCAAAATGTATTTCCTCTTTAATGTTGTAAATATTTGGCAATTTAAAACATTGTGTAAAAAGCAATCTGTACAAACATCTCCCGGCTTTGATTTTTGTACCATGGAAATTGTATTTAACCATACAGGGTTTTGGTATGTTTATATTGTTTACCTTAGTGATGTATTTGTTTAAGTGGCTAACATCCAAACGATTGTTTGAAGGCATCCGTAATCTTCAGTGTGGAATGTTCAATTACGCTTTTATACTGTATTTTGTACTATGATGTAACTCCCCTTCCTATGGCTAGGCTGCTGTAACACTTGCCTGTAATCAGTGAAGGGCTGTGCACCTTGTACTAGTTCACAATGGGTTCTGCTGGACAGACACTGGGGCCAGTGTTATTGATGTGATCAAGCAAGATCTGCTCCACAGGCCGAAGCCACCGCCTCCCTCACTTTTGTAAAGTTTAACAAGAAAGTGGTCTGTTGTGTGATGATCAGCACCAAGTCCTGCGTTCCCGTCAAAGCCACTTGGGCCGTGAGAAGGGAGTCAAAATGAAGTCTGACTAGAATTCTACTGCAGAGGCCAAGTCCATTAGTATGGCATTGAGTTGTGATATAGTTTTACTTTGATGTGCATTTTGAATTTCAGCTACACCTAGATAGACGTAAAATGATAATTAAAATGCTGTAACCAACTTATCTAATAAAATTGGCACCCAGCCACTATTTTGTTGACTGAGAGAGTTTTAAGTTTATGTTAATTTTTAGGGTCTGATAGAATATTTCATGTGTATTACAGTGGTATTCATATACTGTCTCTCTACTTTATTTTAAAAAGCTTAAGGCCCGAAATATAAACTTCTCTGGAATAAATGTGGTGTTTTATTTTCTGGAATATAAAGTGAACACATACTTCTTCACTAAATACTATTGTTTCTTTACCCAATGCTTTCTAAGCACTTTTATTTAAGGAAATTTGAATTAGACATACACACACTAAATACTACTTTGCCATGATGGATAAGCACACTTTAAACTCTTAATACACTATTCTATGTGGAATACAAAATACCCTCACATGCATATATTTTGGAGAGAATTATAAAGAAGAAAGGGATTAAGAAGCAGATACTGCATCAATTTGGTTTCTACCTTTACAAGCTAGAACCTGCTCATAACCCTTGGTTACAGTTTTGGCCAGATGTCATTAAGCGATACTAATTTAGCCTCAATTTTCCATTTGAAGGGAAGCAACTGACACTGAATTTTCTATTCAGTTTATAATTAGGTTTATAGGGATCTAGTTTTCATTCAAGTCACCCGAGTTTTTCATATCTGAATAGCTTATAAAAAATAATAAAAGGAGAATGTTGATCTAAAATCTTAAAAGACATGCATGTAATATTGACGGTTAATGTTTGTGAACATTTGAATATTCCTTTAACTTCCAAAACGAAATTTAAAACCAAAGGCATAACAATCTTGAATCTCCTTGCCAGAGGCTTTTTCCTCAGATTCCTGTTAGGCTTACTTTGGTGTCAGGATCTCCAGCTATAAACGTCGTCACGCATTTCCACGCTCCGTAAGGACGACTTCCCCAGCACTGGCGTTTGCCTCAGTTGCTCCAAAGTCTTCGGGTGCAACCCACAGTGCGCCAGCTCCTCAGGAACGGTCTCCTGTGGGAATTGGTATTCCAGTCAGTGAAAGCACACCAGCCTTTGTGAACACTCAGTTTTTAATAGTTACCAGGGGAAGTTTGACATCAATACCTTCGTACTATTCATCATCAACAGAAGTTGACTTAAAACCTTTGCATAATTTTAGTTATAACCTCATAAAACCTAAAAACGTCAAAAATTAAAAGACCATTTGTTAAATCATTTTTTTTGGGGGGGGGTAGGAGTTTTTAAGTCATTGTTAAGTACTATAGCTTGCAATCACAAAACTTACAATAACTTACATAGATACATTATCCCTTCTCAGTAATTAAAACTGAAAGTAAGTAGTAGTAAACAGTTTAATAACTTGGAACAGTTTGGCTGGTTATAAATCACTTCCTTCACCCGCTTTGAGGAAATTAAGTCTACAGCTGCCCTTACCTTTCCCAGTGCTTGGTCCAGGGGCGGGCAGAGGTTGAACACGGCGGTTGGCTCGTGCGTGTACAGCCCGCCAGAAAAGGACCCCGCCTGTGACGATCGGAGTAGCATGGTCACGGAATGTAGAGAGTGAGGCATGACAGGACCTGTGATCTCCAAGCTGAACTGATCTTTGTATCCAGACACATCCTGCTTCTTCACGTTCACGCTTCGTGCCTTCCAGAAAGTTGAAGGGGAGAAATATTATGGTCGGCATCTCTCAAGCTTTTGTCCCTCGCTGACAATGTGTTCACTACCTTTTCACTAGGATTTTCCTAAGAGTTAGGGAACAAAAGGAGTTCACAGGACACGAAAAGAGTGTATAAGGAAAAAAGTGTTTAGTAAGTTCTGTCTCCAGTATCCTTTATCCCAAATTAGGAGAATGTCAGATTAAGTAGATTCTAGAAAATACAATCTTTTCCTATGGTATTCACTCTGACTTAATAATACACTTTCAATACATAATATTGGTAAGACAAATAAATTGATTCTACTGCTACTAACACTCAGTATGTATTTGTTTCTATGTATAATTTTCAACAACATGGATATAGAGGCACCCCTTGCAGAGTTTGTGGGTTTGGTTTCAGACCATTGCAATAAAGGGCGTACACACGAAAGCAAGTTGTAAACTTTTTGTTGGTGGAGGTTGTTGCTTTCAATTTGTAAAAAATGCAACATCTGTGAAATGCAATAAAATGAGGTCTACCCGTACAGTTACTCTCTTCACTTATTTACGATCCAGTGTTTGATATAATTCAATATTCTTGCCTCTTGAGACCAGCGCCCTGGCCATTGTGGCCCGGTTGGAGCGTCGTCCAGAACAAAAAGCTGGTGATGGGACTGGTCCGGGCACACACCCAGGTTGTGAGTCTGATCCCCAGTTGGGCCACGTGTGGGAGGCAACCAATTGATGTTTCCTTTCTCTCTTAATAGAAAGAAAGAAAAAGAAATGAGAACTTTTTTTATGGCAAAAAAAATTAACACCAAAATGTTTTTGCCAGTTTTACACTTGGTAAGGAAAATTATTTTCATATATTTTCATGTAACTCCTTTGATATAACTATATCAAATAACTTCTTACTGGGAGGAAAAACACAAAAGCAACATTAATAAGTCAAAAACTATCAAAAAAGAAAAACTGCTTTTTAAGAAGCTAAGTTACTTCCAGCCAAAACAGAGGTAGATGAACATTGCTCACCTCCCACGACCACATCAAAATTGCAACTAAACTCTAAAACCGCCATCACTCAGAAGCACCTAAAACCTGGCTGAACAGTCCTACAAGCCAGGACGTCAGAAAGCAGCCACACTGGGACCGGTGGCCGACTGGAGATGCAGAGCGGCGGTAACCCCACGTGGGGGTGGGAACCTGGGTGGCATCCCTGCAGAGGCCCCGCTGAGGACGGAGGAGCCCCGCAGGGCTCCGATACCAGGTGGAGAAGGCCAAGCAAGCTCAGGTGGGAAACCAGCGCCTGTGACTGACCAGCACTGCCGCACTCCCACGTGTTGCTCTTAAAGGGCCCGCACATGTATTTCCTCGCTGACAGACTCACTTGTTCTGAGCTCCAGCGGCACAAAAGGCACCGGAGACAGAGGGCCCACATGGACACATCATAGTTAAGACACCGAGGGTCACCGAAGCCGGTGTGGCTCAGTGGATAGAGCGTCCGTCTGTGGACTGAAAGGTCCCAGATTCCATTCCGGTCAAGGGCATGTACCTTGGTTGCGGGCACATTCCCAGTAGGCGTGCAGGAGGCGGCTGATCGATGTCTCTCTCTCATAGATGTTTCTAACTCTCTATCCCTCTCCCTTCCTCTCCGTAAAAAATCAATAAAATATTAAAAAACAAACAAACAAAAAAACAGCCAAGACCGGTTTGGCTCAGTGGATAGAGCGTCGGCTTGCGGACTGAAAGGTCCCAGGTTCGATTCCAGTTGGGGGCATGTACCTTGCTTGCGGGCACATCTCCACCGTGGGGCATGCAGGAGGCGGCTGATCGATGTCTCTCTCTCATCGATGTTTCTGACTTCCTATCTCTCTCTCTTCCTCTCTGTAAAAAATCTCTAAAATATATTAAAAAAAAAACCCAACAACACAAAAAAACAAAACACCGAGGATTAAAGACAAAGAGAGAATCAAAAGCAGCGAGAGAAGAGCATTCGGCTCCCTACAAGGGAGCTCCCATCAGATGGGCTGCTGTCTTTCAATCGGACTCTGCAGGCCAGAGTGATGGGCAGGAAATACTCAGTGATGAGAAACAAGGACTTACCACCAAGACCATTGACTCAGCAAAGCCTTCTTTCAGAATTGGACAGGTAAGGAAACAGACAGGAAAAGCTAAAGGAGTTCATTGCTACCAAACCAGTATTACAAGAAATGTCAAAGGATTGCTTTAAGAGGAAGAAGAAATATATGAATAAAATGGCAATAACTATATCAATTATTTTAAATGTAAGTAAATAGATTAAATGCTCCAATCTGAATGGATATTAAAACAAGACTCATACATATGCTACCTACCAGAGGGCCACTTAGGACAGTATCAGACAAAATAGACTTTTAAAACAAAGGCTCTCACAAGAGACAAAGATGGGATCCAGTTATTCCACTTCTAGATATTTATCTACGGAAACCAAAAACAATAATTCAAAATGACAGGTGTCTCCTTATGTTCACTGCAACGTTAACAATAGCCAAGATATGGAAGTAACCCAAGTGCCCACCAATGGACGAAAGGTGGAAGATGTGGTACATACACACAAGGGAACTGGCCATGAAAAAGTGAAATCTTGCCATTTACGACAACATGGGTGAACCTTAGTGAATTACGCTAACAAAGTAAGTGAGACAAAGACAGATACCATCTCATTTAATTTATGTGAATTTGAAAAAACAAAGAAACAAAACAAACAGAATAAACTGATGGTTGATAGATGGGCGGGGGAGACGGGTTACAGAGGGGAGGGGGTTAAGATGTACAATTGCCTCTTACAAAGTCACGGGATGTAAAGTACAGCCTGGGAGATGTAAGACTGGAACACTGCACTAACGAATGGTGGTGATCCCTTCCTCAGTCAGAATGTCTAATCACTGTATTTACAACTGAAGTTAATCTAATGTTGTGTATCCACCTTCACTGAAAAACAGAACGTTATTTTTTAAAAAAGAAGCTAGGCTGTGACGATTAGTGTGGAATTACCCTCCAACCTCTTACCTTAAGCATTTGCATCGTGGCGCCTCGGAAAGCTACCGGGGAGAGGAGAGTTGGTGGAAGTCCTGCCTGTGGACCTGAACTTGCAATTAAGCTCTTACAGTTGATCAAAAAATTGAGCAACGTAAAGGTGTTGGTTCCCTTCACCAACACAACAGACTCAGGCCTGTGATCCACTCGCACTTCGTGTTTCTCTTTGCGCCTGCGATGACCATCAAGGAAACAAACGGCAAGGACAGAGCCCAGGCCAGTGGGAAAGCAGTCATCCGGAGTCTCCATCCCCCGGAGCCCTTTCCCCCTCCAAACTGGCAATGCTCATCGCGTCCTCACTGCAATCGCAAGGCCCCTGTTTAAGTCAAAGTGCTCTGACTTTACCCTGAACCTGCTAGAAACTGACACCTAACAAGACTTTCTTCACTAGTTAAAAATATATTCAACAAACCTCAACCAAAAGAACGTTTGCTCGTTTTAAAATAGAGCTGCTTAGTGTATTGGTACTGAGGGTTTTGTTACGTGGTGTCATGACGGTGAGTTAATTTTAGTATGACTTTAAGATAATTGAAGATCATGGTCAGACAAGCCAGTGTGGTGCAGAAGATGAGCATCAACCTGTGAACCAGAAGGTCTCCAGTTGGATTTCTGGTCTGGACACTTGCCCAGGTTGCGGGATCGATTTCCAGAGGGGGGAGTGCAGGAGGCAGCTGGTTGATGTTTCTCTCTCTCCTTCCCTTCCTCTCTAAAACCCATAAAAACATATAAAACAAAACATTATGGTCAAATAAAACTCCATTGCTCACTAAGTTAATTCAATGAAAATCAATTCTAGTTAACAGCAAATGAAAGGATACAACTTGATGGAGAGCATATCTGGCTTCTTAATTTTATCTTGCACACCCATCTCTTCCAGCCAGGAAAAACTTTCTTCTTCATCCTCATCACTGACTGCTTGCTCCCTAAAAAATGGCTACAGTTAGATTTCCCATTGCATAAAGCTGTTTCCTCTACAAAACTACGTACTGCACCGAGTGGATGACATAGATTATTGTAATCACATACTCCCCATGGGCCAAGCTCGTCCCAGATGCTTTCTTCTCATGGCCACTTTCTTTTACTAAAGGCAGAGAAAATTCAATACCTACATGAGAAAAGAAAAATATAACTGAGTTTTCTTTACTATACTAGTAATTTAAAAGAATTTAACAGGTAGGCCTTACTTTTAGAGAGTCCAAAATTTGAAAATGAGTCTCTATATTGATTAAGGAAGTAGCTTTCAAGCTTTATTTTCCAATTAGTGTACATTCAGTATTAGCTTGTACTAGCAGCCCATAACACACCCATACATACCCTTATCTCCTTGACACAAAAAATTCAGGGAGCAATACATTCTTATTACATGTGGTATTCTTTCATAAAGTGTATACTACTATATTTCATTTTTTTCAAATGCTGATTAAACTCAGTAAACATATTTTATGTTTTTGTAACTCATGGGTTGACCTACTTTGAAAACTGTTGTTAAAAGTGGTAGGTAATTTGTACTCTAAGGAATTTAAGAAGCATATATTCAGACAGGGAATTTCCAACCCAGTATGTTTAGAGATCCGTGAAAGATCATTAACTTAAAACAATGTATAAGAAACAGCTTAAATAAATGCTGTAAAAAGAATCAGAAATAAATAAAATATTTCTTAATATAGTTAAGCCCAGTCAGTGTGGGGAAGTAGTTGAGCATCAACCTATGAACCAGGAAGTCACGGTTCAGGTCCTGGTCAGAGCACACACTCGGGTTCTGGGCTTGTTTTCCCAGTGATGGGTGTGTAGGAAGCAGCGGATCAATGTTTCTCTCATTATTGATGTTTCTCTCTCCCTCCCTCTCTGAAATCAATAAAAATATGTGTTTAAAAAATATAATATAGCTAAAACTAATAAAAGACAATTCACCTGACCAAGGGTATTTTTAACTTTCAAGAAGAGTTTAATATAGAGTGTGACATTCTTACTTTAAACTAGAATTTTACCTTCATTTTTCATAGCTTCTCTTATACCTCTAGTTGTAGGTGATATGAGAGCCGTGATCACATCGTTTCCTGCTAGTCCTGCCGCACGGAACAGGATGGTGAACTGATAGGTGCAAACGTAGAAATAGGGGCAAAGTTTTGTCTTCAAAAGATTATATAAAGAAGTGAAGCTCACAGACCTAGGAAGCAAAAAATATTCCTTTAAACATTTAATTCCACTTCTAAAATGTAATATTGCATAATTCAGCTTGACATTCATCCTGATTTGAAACACAACATAAATATTACAGATAATGGTTTTCATTTTTGCCGTTACATACAACTTGGCTTTTAAATAACTGAACTGGTCATGAGACTCACTGATAACTTCTACATATTTAAACAGTGTTTACCACTTAAACACTAACCACTTTTTTCTTTAAATAAAATGTAATTGGTAACTTGTTGATAATTATCTTTGTGCAGCTTCTGCTGAGAATGGAAGCAGTCACTGACAAGAATCTTAAAGAGTTATGTTTAGCCCTAACCGGTTTGGCTCAGTGGGTAGAGCGTTGGCCTGTGTACTGAGGAGTCCCAGGTTCGATTCCGGTTGGGGGCATGTACCTTGGTTTCAGGTACATCCTCAGTAGGAGGTGTGCAGGAGGAAGCTGATTGATGTTTCTCTCATTGATGTTTCTAACTATCCTGCTCCCTTCCTCAGACAGTGTGCATGTATGGGTGCATGCATGTAGGAAAAAAAATTCAACCCTCCCCCTCCCCTGCTCCCGAACTGTTTAAAAAGTAGCCAGTGCCCTAGCCAGTTTGGATCAATGGATAGAGCTGAGGGGTCCCGGGTTTGATTCTGGGCAAGGTGGCAATCTTGGATGCAGGATTGATTCCTGTGTGGGGGTCAATTAATAAAATATATTAAGAAAAAAGAATTATGTTTATGTTAAATGAATTTCACAATTGTATAAAGAGTGAACAAGAGCTAAAAAAGTAAACAACTTAAATGTTGGTTATTAACAGTTCCAATAAAATCATTCAGGAGGAATCCGCTAAACATTTCCACATCAGACATAAACGAAGAAGAGAAAGCCGCTAATGAAAATCCACTCTTGGGCCACACAAGCTTCTCCGAATCTTACCAGTCGCTCATTAAAACGTGCTGCAGGGACTCATCATTCGACCAAGGGCTGGCCTGGGCAGACATTTTCCGGTCGGCTCCAATCCGGGGGAAGAGGGGGAGCCAGGGAAAGGCGGGGTGCAGCCAGTAGATAAGGCTCTGCTGGAAAGCACATCGCAGCTCAGTGCAGAGCTTGGGGTCCTGAAATCCAGGCAGCACAGGTGTGAGCCACGGAAAGATAAACTTTCATTACAGAGACACGGAATATACCAGACACTTATCTTCACTGCCTCCTCCGCAAAGTGCTAATAACCGTTACAGGGGCTGACATGTAGTTAGTTTCCTCTTATTTGGGAGAACCTTTCTTGCCAGCAGTTAGTCGGTCCAGCCATAGGTCACAAGGAACACGTAAACACAGAGGGGAACATTCTCCTGTCTCCACCATCCTTGGAAAAATGGTTAGCTTCTTTATCAGGAGGGCAGGGACTGTGTGTGTGCATGCGAGCATGCATGTAGGTAATAAAACATTCCATCGCCCTCTTCCTGTCCCCCCACCCCCCAGCACAGTTTAAAAAGTAGCCAGTGCCTAGCCAGGTTGGATCAATGGATAGAGCTGAATGGTCCTGGGTCTGATTCTGGGCAAGGGCGCAATCTTGGTTGCAGGTTTGATCCCTATGGGGGATTCAGTCAATCAATGTGTCTGTTTCACATCAGTGTTTCTCTGTCTCTCTCTCTCTCTCTACTCTCTTTAAAAATCAATGGAAAAATAGCCTCAGGTGAGGATTAACAACAACAGCAGAGAGTAGCCAGTAAAAACTGTAACCTGAATCCCAAACCACCCTTACCAATTTATTAAAATGATGTACCGCGGCCTCTTTTAGGTAATCCTTTTTAACCTAGTTTAAGTTGATGAGCTGCTTCAAAGTAACACTATTGCATTTCTCTAAAAAACATTGTAGAATTCATCAACTCTAGTAAATGTACATCATCATTCAAGTAGCGAGAGTTAGTACCTTTAAGAAAGAGTGTACGTCGTGTGAGAAAAAGAGTAAAATAACCGGTCTGCCTCAGTAACCCTGTTCCTCAGCAAAGAATGGGTATTTCAACTCACACCTGCCTGCCACACAGGCTGTTTCTCAGGACAGGCCTCTGCACTTAATGGACAGTCACTGAGTCTGATTAAAACTACACACAAGCACCATTTTGGCAATACAGCATTTCCAAGTCTGTATGTCAGAAGAAACACTTCCGAGAAGGAAAGAGCTCTGGCGTGTGTTTTGGAGGAGAAGTGAAATGTGCACTGGATCTGTCACTTTAAAACACAGCCGCTGTCTTTCTTTCAGGATCACCTGCACGCTCGGCGGCAGAGTGACCGCGGTGGCTCTGCAGTGCTGGGCCAGGCCCCGCGCCTCCTCCTGCGCCCTCACGTGGTCCGCCCAGGAGAAGGGCCGGGCGGAGGTGAAGAGGAGCCGCGTTTTGATGCTCCAGTCCGCGGGCAGCTCCGGCCGCTCCGGGCGCGGCAGGTCGGAGTCAGAGAGCGACCTGTGCGGAGCCTTAGGAAACAGCACAAACGTTAGTGGAGCAGCAAGGAGGAAGCCTTCCCTCTACAGGCTTCATTAACATCCGTGTGATCATCGAAATGCCACCGTTTCAGAAAACGGTGACACACAGCACAGATCACACAGGACACCCCCTGACAACGCCTGTGAACAGCTCTCTCTGGGAGGTGGCAATTTGGGAGGCGGCGGTGGCAGAGACACAGATTTCACCGGTCAGTGTAGGTAGTTTATACAGTTTGGTTATAAAAGCCACGTCCTGGCTGAGCGTTCTAGGAATCAGGAGGTCGCCGGTTCAACTCCCAGCCAACTGATGACATCTCTTTCTCATCAGTATTTCTCCTATCACTTCCTCTCTCTCTCAAAGTCATTGGAAAAAAAACTAAAGAAACACCTGTTATTCCCATGCTCACAGGATGTAAAGACTATTGCTAACGCTGCTGTCAAAGCAGACACCATCCGGGCATTCCGCAGACACCGTGAGGCCCTGGCTCTGAGGCAGCGCGGGCGGCCGCGCAGTAACGGGGCGGGGAGGCCGTGTCTAACCACACACACCCCGCACTCACCCCGCACACACACAGCACACCCCGCGGGGAAGGGGGCATCCCCTGCGGGTCCTGCGAAGGCCACGGCGACCGGGAAGGGAGCCGGGTCTGGGGCTGGGCGGGCATCAGGACCGCTGCGCCCGGTGGCACCGCACCGCGGGGGGAGGGGAGGGGAGGGGCGGAGCAGTGTGTGCGGGTGTGTGTGAGTGAGTGTGTGTGTGTGTGTGAGCGCGGGGTGTCCGTCCCGGGGGCGCGGGGGGCCACGGAGCCCACCCGATGGCGCCCGGGACGCGCGGGGAGGCACCGGGAGGGGCGCTACCTGGAGAGGCGGGGCCGGGGCCGCTCGCGGGGGCTTCTCCGCCGCCGGCAGGTCGCGCTCCGCAGGGGAACCTGGAAACTGAGGCGGCGGCGCGCAGTGAGCGTGCGCGGGGCTCCGGCCCCCCCAACGGGACCGCGGGGTCCGGCAGCTCCCCGAGCGGCTCCACAGGCTTTGGGGGGCGGGATGCACGGTGCCCCCGGCGCCACCCCAGCCCGCCGCCCGCGCCCCGGCCAGTCCCCCGCCCGCGGCCCCGCGCAGCGCCCGCGCCCCGACAGCCCGCCGCCCGCGCCCCGGGGAGCCCCGCGCCCGCGCCAGACACCCCGCTGGCGGCCCCACTCACCGGGCCCGGCGCCGGGGGCGGCCGGTCGTGAGGCTCCGCGGCGGCCCGCGGGCGGTTGTCCAGGCGGGCGAAGGGGTTCCTGCCGGGCGCGCCGGGGCCGCCGCCTCTGCCCGCCGCCGGGTAGGGGCGCAGGGGCAGCCCGGCCGCCAGGGCCGCACGGCGGGGCGCCGGCTCGGGCCGCCCCCCGGGGGCGAGCGCGGCGCCCAGGCTCCGGGCCCTCTTCCGCCGCAGCCGCAAGGTCTCGGGCGGCCTCTTGAAGCTGGGCGAGTAGCCGGGCACCGGGACGGCCATGACGCGCCGCGGCCGCCAGCCCCGAGCGGCCGCCACAGGCGCTTCCCGCGCGCGCCGGCCCCGCCCCGGCGAGGCCCCGCCCCCGGCGTGCGCATGCGCCCTGTGCCGCCCAGTCCCGCCCCCCCGGCGCGCGCGTGCGCCCTGGGCCGTCCAGCCCCGCCTCCCCCCGGTGCGCGCGTGCGCCCTGGGCCACCCAGCCCCGCCCCCCGGCGCGCGCGTGCGCCCTGGGCCGCCCGGCTCGGGTTCCCGCGGCGCGCGCGTGCGGACGCCCCTGGCGCTGCCGCGGTCCGGGCGGCGGGGGAGCGGCTGTGAGGTGCCGGCTGCGCCCCGGGACGGCGCGGGGTGAGGAGCCCGGCCGCCGCCCGGGGAAGAGGACGCCAGCTGAGGGCGGCGGCGCCCCTCCCGCCCGCGCTCGCTCCCCGCGGTGACGCCCCGGGGCGGCAGACAGACAGACGCGCTGAGGGAGGGACGGCGCTCGGCCGGGACGGGCTCTCTCCCCGGAAAGAACACAGACAGCGCTGAGCGGACTCCAGAGCATCCCGCGTGTTAATGGCGGACGGCGGGCGGGCGGTTTTACAGGACTTTTCAGACGGCGCTTCCCGGGCGTCGGAGCCAGAGAAGCGGCTGGTCCGGCGGGAAACGCGCGCACAAACGGAACCGCCTGCTTCCATCGTCCGGGGCCGCTCTGGGCCACTTCCCGGGACCGGCCCGAACCCGGGACGGCCCCACCGAGGTCTGGGAGGAAGTCAAAACCGAACCACTTGCTTTTTCCGCCCCGGGCGGTGCTGCTCCGTCTCCATGGCGACCCGCGCCTCCGACAGAGGGATGGGCTCCTCCAGCCGCGGCCTGAGGAGGAGGAGAGCGCAGGTAAGTAACGCGCACGCGCACTCTCTCTCACACACACACACACACACACACACACACACACAAACACACATAAACACACACATAAACACACACATATAAACACACACACATACACACACACAAACACACACTCACACATAAACACACACATATAAACACACACACACAAACACACACACACAAACATACATAAACACACATAAACATACACACACATAAACACACATAAACACACACACATATATACATATACACTCACACACACACATAAACACACACACACACATATATATACATATACACTCACACACACATAAACACAAACACACACACACACATATATACATATACACTCACACACACACATAAACACAAACACACACACACATATATATACATATACACTCACACACACACATAAACACAAACACACACACACACATATACACACACACACACACAAACACATAAACACACACACATAAACATGCACACATATAAACACACACATAAACACACTCACACACACATAAACACACACACATACATACACACACAAACATACATAAACACACACACACACATATACATACACACACAAACACACACAAACACACACACACAAACACACACACACATAAACACAAACACACACATATACACACACACAAACACACAAACATACATAAACACACACACATAAACACACACAAACATACATAAACACACATAAACATACACACACATACATAAACACACACATATAAACAAATACACACACACACACACACACAGAGCGGAGGTGAAAACTGCTGCACACGTTCCCGTACACACCGCCAGCTTGTGCGTCAGTGCGCCCCCCAGCAAAGGTCGCTAAATTTTTTAAATAGCCGGCACCGGTGTGGCTCAGTGGGTAGAGCGTCGGTATGTGGACTGAAGGGTCCCGGGTTCGATCTTGGTCGGGGGCATGGACCTGGGTGGCGGGCACATCCCCTGTAGGGGGCGTGCGGGAGGCGGCTGGTCGATGTCTCTCTCTCATCCATGTTTCTCCCTCTCCTCCCCTCCTCGCCGAAATCACTAAGAAAATGTTCCCTTTTTTAAAAAGAAATGTCAGGAGCAGCTGTTTAAACAAAATGCTCCTGAAATACGGGGCAGCAGGCGGCTGTGGGAGCAGAAATGAAACGCCAGCCTGTGCCCCGAGAAGAGACACACACACACACGGACAGGGACAGGGACCGGGCAGGAGTGGGACAGGGACAGGGACAGGGACCGGGCAGGGACAGGGACCGGGGCAGGGACAGGGACCAGGACAGGGATGGGA
>PVJN01018839.1:0-38358 GCA_004026805.1 Lasiurus borealis
TCTCCCATTTGACCCTGTAATCCCACTCTTAGGAATTTATCCTAAGAAATCACAAACACCAATCAGAAAGGATTTATGCACCCCTATGTTCATAGCAGCACAATTTACAATAGCTACAATTTGGAAACAGCCTAGGTGCCCGTCAGCAGATGAGTGGATCAGAAAACTGTGGTACATCTACACAATGGAATTCTATGCTTCCATTAAAAAGATGGAATTCTCACCATTTGCAGCAACCTGGATGGAACTGGAGAGCCTTATGCTTAGTGAAATAAGCCAGTCAATGAGGGAGAAGCATCACATGATCTCACTCATTGGTGGATAGTAAAGAACATTTTAAACTGATGAACAAAAGGTTAGATACAGAGGCAGTAAAGCTTCAAACAGATTGTGAAATTACAGCAGGAAGATTAAAGTTAGGTGAGGTAGATAAGAGATCAATCAAAGGACTTGTATGCATGCATATAAGCATAACCAATGAATATAGACACTGGGAGGGTTGGGGGGGCAATGGGGAGATATGTATAAAAATTAATAAAAAAAATTCCCTGTAAAAACAAAACAAAAAAATAAATAAATAACAAAATACATATCTGATGATGGTAAGTATTCCAGTAAGAAAAAAGTGAAAGAAGAGGGACCCATACTAATGACAAAAAATCTCTCTGCGTAGGCAAGTTTTGGGTAGAAATCTGAGGGAAGAGAGGGACATCTTGGTAGAGGAGGATTCTATCTACAAGGACTAGTGACTCCAAGGGCCCCAAAATGGAAGTGTTTTTGCAGTGTTTCAGGAAGAAAAAGGAGGCCAGAATGAGTGGGTAGATAGAGCTGGTAGAAAGCAGAAGTAGAGGGTAGAGCCCTCACAGGAATCCAGATTAAGCAAGGTCTTTTATGCTCCCGCACACCCATTTTACTCCAAATGACATGGGGACCTTTAATGAAATGTAGATACAGGAATGATATGTTTAAACTTAAGTATTAAAAGTGTCATTCTGGCTTCTGTGTCTGTAGGGAAGCAAGCATGGAATTGGTGAAATTGGTTAGGAGGCTAGTTCAAACAAGAAATTTTAGTGGGGCCTTGAACTAAGGGGTTGGCAGTGGAATTATTGAGAAATGTTTAGAGTTTGGACCTTATTCATAGGATTTGCTGACACTTTTACTGAAGGATTTATTGATAAAAAGAAAGGAATTAAAGACCACTGCAAGAATTTTGGTCTAAGTGGCAAGATGGAAATGCCAATGAAATAAGGAAGACTTTAAGATAGTTGCTTGGAAAGTGAAAACCAAATAATCAGTTTTTGATCTGATAAAGACACCTATTAGATACTTGAGATATCAGGTAGGTGGTTTTGTAGTTAAGTCAAGAGCTCAGGGCTAGATTTAAAATTTGGGGATTTCTTTTTCTGTGGATAGGTAATATTTAAAACTTTGGGACTAACATCTAATTAAGTAAAGGTTGTGAAAAGATTTTTAATGACTGAGTCCTCTGCTGCTTAGATATTTAAAAAAAATAAGGGGAATCTGTTAAGGAGACTGAGATGGCGCATCTATTGATGGGTTGTTGCTCAGCAAAGACTACCGGGTTGTTTGATTATTTCTAATGTAAGGGCAATTTGTGTCATTCCATTTTGGGTGACACTTATAACTAGGATGCAATAGAAGAGAATGAAATGTTTCTACCATTTTTTCCTAAAGACTGAGTTTCACAGGCAGGTGTCAACTTAGAGAAGCCAGATGTGCTTTCCTTTGATTCCTGCCTCATCCTGAGGCAAAGGAATAATCCCACCATCTTTCCTCTGCATACGTGTCTCTACTTACAGAGGGGAGTCGTGTGGCATATCACATTTACAAGGTTGCTCTTGATATTTATTTTAATTAATTTCACCTTTATTGGGAAAGGATCATGATTTGGCCAGGGGTTTAATTCTATAATGATATGGTTAGTTCTGAAGTTAACTGAGGACACTGAGGTGTTTTCAGTGCAGGAACTTGAGTAAATTACCCCCATCACATTACCTGTCATGACAATGTTTTTAGCAAATCCTTTACTCACTCTGGGTTTCCACAGTGGGGTGTGTTATTGCAAATATTTCTAAGGATGTAAATGAAGCCCGACTCACAATGAATCTGTGAACTCTAGTCACTAGAGCAGATGGAATGTGAACAAAGTTCAAAATAGATTCATCTCAGTAGTATGTTTGCTGACACTGTAATAAGTATTTAACTGCCTCCATTCCCTCACAACAAACTATGAAAACTACTCCTGAGAGCTTAAAGCAGCTTTTCACTCAACCTCTATGACATTTCTTATCTCCAACGTGGGGCTACCATCTTGCTGTAATAATTGTCTATTAAAACTGGCAACATGAAAGCTTGATGGAAGAAAATTGAGCTTCATTTCTCAGAAACTATCAACTTGTTGCTTTAATAGAGAGAGACATAATTTTTTAAAAAAGAGTGATCTACATGTAAAATTTGGTGCATTGGCAGTACTTTTTATGATTTTCTGTAATGTATTTGGTTGTTTTTTAGAATGTGTTACCCACTATAATAATAAACTTTATTTACCTATCTTTAGCACCTATCTAAAGTTAAGTGATATGGGCACAAACAGTTATATAACACACTTAATGAATGTCATTTGTCTATCATTAAAATCTGTAAGGCAGGCAATTTATAGTTTATTTGCCAAAAATAAAAATAAATGCAGGCTTACAGTGTGTAAATGGTGTAACACAGAGTCATTAAAAATATTCAGTAGAGCTGAGACTGGAATCCAGATCTGACTCAAAGGATGTATTTTTCTCTCTATACTATACCATAATGCAATGATAGACAATGACTTTTCTAAGTTTTATTACAGATAACTTAAAACAAATAAAAAGGGTTGAAATGTAAGTTCATGTTCTAATGGATCTTTTTATTGTTGTTGTTGTTGTTTTGTTTTTTTATCTGTTCTTTTAGAAGGTGAACCAAAATGATTACCAGAACAGGACACAGTGTTATATCTTAGAAGCATCATTTCATAACTCTGAACACTGAATAAATGTGCAAAGGAGAAAAATATGGGAATGGTGTAAGGTCATTTTACTGAACTATCTCACTCTTCAAGGAGATATACTTTTATTGTTCATAAGGTCTTTCAGGGAATATGTATCTCAGCACAATTTATGATGATACAATCAGAGTGTCAAAGTTCAAATAAAATTAAGGAAGAATTGAATAAAACAAAAGAGAAAAGAAAAAAACTCAATAATCTAGAGGCTATAGTGGCAATGTAACTTAAAGAGGCAACATATCCACCAAGTAAGTTGGCCTTTAGCGTTGAAATATGCCCTGAAGTTGACTCCAAGGAAGATGATGAAATAGTTAGTGAGTTAACTTCTAGAGAAGTCAGGCAGCCATAAATTTATCTTGGAAGTGATGCAGTGAAAATGTTCTTAAATATTTATTTTAGCAAAGAAATTTTAAATGAAGAAGATCCTGGAAGGAGAAAATGGACAGCTGAAAACTAGAGAAGTCATGAAACAAGAAAGAAAAGGACTTTAAAGAAATTTGCACTTTTAAGTGTGTGTGGGGGTGGGGGCGTTGGTCAGCTGTAGTGGTAATGGTGAGGATCTATTGGACCACATTGGTACCTGCTTCTAGGTCCCACTTATCAGGATGAACCTGTGAATCTCCACTTTGCACTTTTGCTACCAGCTGCCAGCCTCTCTTTCCCTCTCCATAGTTTATCGGTGATTGTAACATTTGGTGTATAGCACAGATTTTACAAAGTTAAGTAATCCATTATATGTTCATATCAAGTATTTGATAAGAA
This sequence comes from Lasiurus borealis, assembly GCA_004026805.1. Classification (NCBI taxonomy): domain Eukaryota; kingdom Metazoa; phylum Chordata; class Mammalia; order Chiroptera; family Vespertilionidae; genus Lasiurus; species Lasiurus borealis. The sequence goes on from PVJN01018839.1 coordinate 3,821, forward strand.
TTGTTCTACCTGAACACATTTTTCTCATTAAAAATAATAAGTAGTAAGATTATTTTTGCATGAATACGAGATGTTTTATGCTGAACACAGATTATTCCTGCTCAATAGACATTATTATTAATAATAATGTGCCTGCTGAAGGACAAAGCAGAAATTTCATAGGGTAGAAACTGTTCTATTTTTACATCTGTAAAAGATAATTTGTAATATTTCTGATTAAGATATTGAAAAGTAGGGCAAATAGAAATAAAAATTGCTTATGATTTCAGTTTTCAGTGATAACTATTATTAATATATTGAAAATGTGTGTATATTAATGGGATTCATACTGCATGTATATCTTTGTTTTATCAACCTAGCAATGCATAGTATTTTTCAGGCATTCAATGTTATGTGAAAATGTTATTAATTTGTTTTATTTAAAATATATTTATTGCTTAAATATATTTCTACCTAGGTATGTAAATTTATCTATTATTTGTGTTATACTACAATATAAAGCTATAGTAAAAGTCCTTGTGCACAATTTTTAGTCCAGCAATAACAGTGGATATTTTTGCCTAGATTCTGAATCTCATGGAAATGCTTCTAGAGCCTTATTTTCTTCAACTTATTTGCAGAATACAATACATTGGTGAATAGATGTATCCAAAACTAAAAGATTACTGCTGTCAAATAAGTTTGTGAAATGTTGGGTCCAAAAAAGTATAAAGATTTCTTTCACAAAATTTACTAATGAAATTAGTTAACCCAATATTTTTAAACTGTTATTTTAAATTTTTTCATTATATTTTGTTTTTCTTTCTTTAGATATTATATGCTTTTTGTAGATTATTTGCTAAATAAAATAAAAGAACATATAAAAAATAAAAATCAGCCACAATCCCATGACTGATAGATATTTCTAGCAATTTTTTGTTAATTTCAAATTTATTTCATTTAATATGACAGTTTTTAAATTTTTTTGTAGATTGATCTATATCTAGTTGATTTTAGTGCTCAGCATTGGTCATTTTATACCATTTGTTTTCATTCTTGAGCTCTTAATTTGATTAATATTTTAAGTGCCTGGAACACACACACACACACACACACACACACACACACACATATTCTCAAAGAATGGCATATGGGTAAATATATTTTTAAAGCTCTTGCATATGTAACAATGTTTTTGTGTTTCATTCATTAATTTATTAATTTCTATAACAACTATTTACTAAACATAAACTGTGTTCCTGGCCCCATGCTAAATATTAGAATTACAAGAGAGAACATGATAGTCCATGCCTTCCTGGAGCTTATAATTTACTAGGAAAGACAGATATTGAAAAAAAAGGTATAAGGAAGATGAAAATATAAAGAAGAAATGATAAGTATAATTCAGAAGGAACAATCTATCAATATAGTTTAGGGATCAGATAAAACTTCTACTTAAAAAAATCACTAGACCAAGACCTAGAATTAGAGTAGAGGTGCACTATGGGAGGAAAGTAACTTATGAATTACGGCTTTGAGGTATAATAAGCATATGGCAAATTTGAGAGTCTGACAAACCAGTATGCCTAGAGCATAGGGACTGAAGAGGTGGGATATCTGAGTTACAAAGAGGAGTGCTAGAAAACCAATTGTGGATTACCATATGAATTAATGATGGGATTTTGTACTTTGTTCTAAGAGCAATGAAAATCTGTGAGAAATTTTAATATGAGGATATGAGTGTGCATTTTAAATAAATACCCTGATATTAAGTTCACTTTCCAAATTTTATATATTTTGTTCCTTTGTCTTCAATTTAATTTACAAAATAGAATTCTAAAGCTAACTTTAATGTTGTTTCTTTGAATATAGATATATATTTTTAAACCTATTTATAATAAATACTAGAGGCCCAGTGAACAAAATTCGTGCACAGTTGTCCCTCAGCCCAGCCTGTATCCTCTCCAATCTAGGGTCCCTCTCACAATCCAGGACTGTTGGCTCTCAACAGCTTACCTGCCTGCCTGCCTCATTGCCTTAATTGCTTCTGCCTGCCAGCCTTATCAACCCCTAACCACTTCCCTGCCAGCCTAATGAATGCCTAACTGCTCCCCTGCCAACATTATTGCCCCTAATTGACCTCCCCTGATGACCTGGTCCTCCCCAACTGCCCTCCCTTATTGCCTGGTCACCCCTATTTTCCCTCCCCTGTAGGCCTGGATCCCCCCCAACTGCCCTCCCCTTCATGCCTGGTCTCCCAAACTGCCATCCCCTCCTGGTCTGGTCCCCTCCCAATTCCTTTCCTCTGCAGGCCTGGATTCCCCCCTAACTGTTCTTCCCTGCAGGCCTGGTCCCCCTAACTGCCCTCCCCTGTAGGCACAGTCACCGCTAACTGCCCTCCTCTGCTGGTCTGGTTTCCCTCAACTGCTCTCCTCTGCTGGCCTGATTGCCTCCAACTACCTTCCCTTGCAAGCCTGCCCCCTTCCCAACTACCTTTCCCAGGGCCTGGTCTCCCCAATTGCCCTCCCCTGCAGGCCTGTTTGCCCCTAATTGCCCTCTCCTATTGGCCTAGTAACCCCTACTGCCCAGTCACCTCTAACTTCCCTTCCCTGCAGGCATGGTCCCCCCAAACTTCCTTTCCCTGCAGGCCTGATCCCTTCCAATTGCCCTCCCTGGGATTGGTACCCTCCAACTGCCCTACCCTGCAGGCCTTGTCCCTCCCAACTGTCCACTCCTGCAGGCCTGGTCCTCCTCCCCCCTCAACTGCCCTCCCCTATAGGCTTTGTCATCCCTAACTGCTCTCCTCTGTAGGCCTGGTCCTCCCCAAATGCCCTCTCCTGCTGTCTTGGTCATCCCTAACTGCCCTCCCCTGCTGGCCTGATCACCCCCAACTGCCCTCCCTTACAGGTCTGGCTTCTCCCAACTGCCTTCCCCTGCTGGCCTGATCACCCACAACTGTCCTCACTTGCTTGCTATTTTGTGGTAGCTATCTTATGTCCACATGGAGACAGCCATCTTATGTATTGGAGTGATGGTCAATTTGCATATTACTTCTTTATTAGATAGGCTTTTTACCCTTATAATATAAACATTTTCAAGATTTTCTCTAGGTATAGATATATTTTACTTAATCTTTCTTGAACATAGTGAAATATATATGTATTATATATAGTTATATATAGTTATATATAATATATATGAAGTATATATACTACATATAATATGTGTGTATTAAGACATTTTTTCAAATCTAGTTATATCTTTGCTAATTGCTTCAATTTCATTTGTTTTTTCTCTTTCTTGGGTGACTCTATAATTCTGTTGTAATTCTGAGACTTAATTCTATTTTTTGTTTCCTATAGTTACCATCATTCTCATTTAAAAATATATGTATACACATATATGTATATATATATATATGCACACATACATAAAATACAGATAGATACTCAACCATTTGTGTATGCATATTTATGTGTACATACTTATATATAAGGACATGCATGTGTCTATATGTATACACAGAATGTACATGTATGTGTGAAGTGAGAGTGAGACAGAGAGATTAAGTTCTCATCTTCTTTGTCTTCTTAGGGATTTTCAACTGAATTTAGATGTTTTGTCTTACTGCTGACAGCTAAATACCAATTTAAAAAATAACCTTCTGTTTTTGTAATTCTTAATCTGAAATTAACACTAAAGATATAATTCATGCAGAAGGGGTTCAGAATTAATTTAGTGTTTGAGAATGTTTCAGGAGATATCCCATTTAAGTAAAGAAATAGAGTGATGTTGTTGTTTACTGACTTGAGTTCTCATCCCATTTTATTCCAGAGACAGAATGACCCTCATGAGGTTATGGAGACCATTAATTAGCTTCCTTTTAGGAATGCACCAAACCAGCCTAATCTTGTAGCATTCTACTGTATTAAAAATCAAAATAAACTAAACAAAATAGAAACATACCATTTAGAGGAACAATTTCTGTATCAGTTTAGAAACACATATTGGCCTAAACAAAGCTCTTCTGATATTCTAACCCTATCTGAATGGAAACTTTTAGAAGCCTATTTTTCTTTGCTCTCAGAAATATAGAGTGCTGTGCTTTTTTTAAAAAAATATATATATTTTATTGATTTTTTACAGAGAGGAAGGGAGAGAGAGAGAAAGTCAGAAACATGGATGAGAGAGAGACATCAATCAGCCGCCTCCTGCATGCCCCACAGTGGAGATGTGCCCGCAAGCAAGGTACATGCCACCAACCAGAATCGAACCTGGGACTTTTCAGTCTGCAAGCAGATGCTCTATCCACTGAGCCAAACCGGTCTTGGCATGCTGTGCTTTTTAACACAATTGTGTTCTTGCTGGAGATAACTTTTCTCAATTGACTTTATTTATTATTTATTTATTTTGAGAAGAGAAGAGAGAGAGAAACATCAATGTGAGAGAGAAACATTGATCAGTTGCCTCCTGTGCATTCTCATCTGGGAATTGAACCCATCACCTGGGTCTAGGTTCTGATGGGGAATTGAACCCACTACTTCTTGGTGTATGGGATGATGCTCCTACTAACTAAGCCACCTGTCCAGAGTCTCAATTGATTTTTAGTTCCTTATGTGTCAGATATATTTGTATGTAAAGCATTTTCTAATTTAGCAGATCCCTAAACTCTAGCCTTTTTTTAAACATAGTTCTTTGTTTCCAGATACTATTACAGAAATGGCTTTAATCTAAAGGGATTATTTATAACTGTAAAATTTTGCTTTTAACACTTGGTAGATTGTTTTTTCTGCATGTTATGCTTAGTTTGAGAGGAATCTAGTATCCTGATGCAGAACATGGATTAAGGCTTAGGCCTGGGTTGGGATGTCTATCTCTTATTAGCTGCATGACCTTAGATGAATGACAATATTTCTGTGCTTCATGTTTTCCCCCTAGAAAAAAAAATGAAGGACCTATTTTATTTGGTGAGCTAATTTTTAAAACATTATTATTATTATTATTATTATTATTATTCACCAGAGGATTATTTTAATTTATTTTTATTTTTTAAAAATATATTTTATTGATATTTTAAAGAGAGGAAGGGAGAAGAATAGAGAGTTAGAAACATTGATGAGATAGAGACATCCATTAGTTGCCTCTTGCATGCCCCCCACTGGAGATGTGCCCACAACCAAGGCACATGCCCTTGACCGGAATCCAATCCAGGACCCTTCAGTCCGCAGACCAATGCTCTATCCACTGGCTTATTGATTTATAGAGAGAGTATAAGGGAGGGAGGAAGGGAGAGAAAGAAAAAAAAAGAGGAAGAAACATTGAGGTGAGAGACTGACTGCCTCCCAAATGAGCCCGGACCAAGGCTGGGGATTGAACTTGCAACCCAGGTATGTGCTCATGATCAGGAATCAAACCCTCACCCTTCAGTGCATCAGCTGATATTCTAACCGCTGAGAAACACTGGTTAGGGCACAAGCTAGTCTTTTAAATCTTATAAAACAGTTCCCATTGTGCTATACATGTATGTTGTTACTGTTACACTTTATGTAATCATCAACACAACAGATCTCTCTTTTTACATTGATATGAGAATGCCTCTTACAGAAAAGGATTATAGAAAATACCATCTAAGAAACAAAATTAAAACTTCTTGAATTATAAAGATTATTATTTAAAAAGAGCAATTGCTTCCTCACTCTAAAAATATTGGTTAGAATTCTAAAAACTTATTACTAGGTATCCTTTAAAAACCTTATATTTCATAAAAGGTATCTTGCGTGGTCTTCATTAAAGAATATAATTAACTTCTTGCAGAAATTTAACCCTTGCTACTCTTGGAAATTAATCTTGTGCTTCAATTAATTACATTCTCAGGGATATTCAGGTTTTTATTTGTTTGTTTTGTTTTTTCAGTGAATAGCTATTATTATCCCCTCCAGTACCCATTGACTCAGAGAACATATCAACAAATGGAATTTATTGCTCCGATTTTTACACTGGGATCTGGTGGCCTGTTTTCGTTGAAATTCAAGGGACTGTTTAATCCCTTTGCATAGAAATCATTGGAGTGAAAATGTTCATGTTGTAGATTACTTGTTGACAATGATGCATGGGAAGATTATTCTGCAAGAACCAGAAAATATGATACTTGCTGGAAGAAATTCAATGTCGCAACTAGTTGAAATAAAGTACACCCAATCCCACATGCTAATAAACTGGGATTCTTTTCCAAAGCTTTGTACTATGCAAAGGATACTTATTTGGTGTGCTGAGAAGTTGTCTCTGGGACCGTCACACTTGAAATTCCAGCAGATTACCCTATCATCAAGTCATCAGTATGCTACTATTTGAATAAACACAGCTGTTGTTTTCCAAGAAATATGGCTAGGAGCAGCATGGAAAAAAAAGGGCAATTAGTCTTATTGAAATGGAGGGGTACTCAGGATGGCATATATGTATTTATGAGCGTGTTCTTTCCCGAGTTGTCTATTTACCATGCTGTGACTTATCAGTGGGGGAGAAATGATCCCCTCTCCAAATCTTTGGTACTTTACTGCATTTGGCTATTTGCCCAATATTAATTATGAATATTTTTCATGATTAATTAAATACATATTTAAATTCATATCACCTTGTGTTATCTTCTATCTAGCACCTCTTAAAATCTTGACAGCAACTTGTAAGATAGATGAACAGGATAACATTTTAAAATTTCTGCTGATGATTTTAATTAGTTTTCTTACCTTTGGAAAACCTGTAGAGCAAAGACAAGTTCCAGTGCTGGGAAGAAGTCTTGTTTTTAGGGGGTCAAGGAGAACCTTCAGCATGTTGTAATTAAAAGAGTTATGGACCAGAAAGATTAGACTATCAACTGGCTGTGTGGCCACAGGCAAGGGATAGCCTCCTCTGCATCTCAACTTCTTTATCTGTTAACTACTGAGATTTGATAATGTGGTATTTTAGGTCCCTTCAAATTCCATGATGCTTTTAATGTAGGCTTTTTGTTATTCATGTCTGATATTCAGTGCTAGCTAATCATTTATTACAGAGACCTTTTAGAACTGGCAGTTGTCACTTTTATAATTAAACCAACAAACATACAAATATCTAGCTAGTTTTGTGCTTTTAGTATAAATGGAGACCAAGTAATGAGATGAATAGTTAAAATGTCTCAGTGTTCCATTCACCAAAAACAGTTGGTTTTGAATTTCCATAGACTTAGGTCTTTAGTACATGGTTAAGAATGCTGGTTCAGGAGTATTGGCTTGGCAGGTGGAAGGGAGGATGTGGAGAAACCAGACAAAGGATGTCAAGGTTCTGTGCCTGTGGTAAGTCTGCCAAGAAAAAGTAAAAAAGGTAGAGAGGCAATGTTTTTGCATTATTGTTGTGGCACACTTTAAAATCATACAGAAGATACACCAGTATGCACATGTTTGGTGCCTGTGACTGCCAATAACCATCATGACCAAGTTAATGCATCTTGTACTTTATTTCTTCTAAAGGTAGAATTGACCCTGACTTAAAAAAATAATCCTCAGATATTTCATCCAATGAAACTAAAGGGTTTTAAACAATACTCATAGATAAAATAGCACACATCAGGGGTGAGGGCATGATGACTTTCCAGTGTTTATAAGTAGATGTGAAAGAAAACATTTAAACTCCATCTGAAGTCAACAGGAGCCTTCAAACAAAGATGATGAAGCAGCATGAGTAATGTTTGGGGTCCATACGGGGACAAAGAAGACAGAGGGCGTTTGTTCCTTAGTCAGAACAACAACCGTCTATCCAATGTCTGAGGTCTGATTGTGTGACCTTGGGCTCAGCCAGGAAATACTGTCGCCGAACCCAACCCCTCCTCATTAATAGTAACAACACACAGTAGTTTAGTGCTTTATAATTTCAGAGTTCTTTTGCATTTATTATCTCATCTCTTGATCCATATGGAGGATAGTGTTAGCCTTACCTCATACTCTAGCATTTCATCATGTCTTTGCAGACATTATGGCTACCTGATAGGTCTGGTTTTTCACTCATACTTTGGCAAAACTATTGAGGGGATGAAAGTGACATTTTGATTAGTGGTTTAACCAAATAACAAAGTTAAATTGAAATAGAAAGCTTCTAAAGAGGTCAAACAATAAATTAAACAATTAAGGAGTGCTTATATAGTGGTGATTTTTTTCACTATAACTCCATGTCAGGCAAACTCTTTCTTATTTATTTATTTTTCATTTGATCCTCTTGGAAAGCCCTGAAGAAGGAGAGAGTTTATTATTATTCTCAATATCTAGATGAGGAAACAGACACTTGGGCAGTGTCAAAAGCTTAAAGAAGTCACAGGGCCAATGGTAGATTTGGAGACAGTAACTCATTTTATTGCTTCATTGGCCAATGGTCTTTCTTCCACACTCCAGTGCCTCCCTGAGCCTAGAGAGCTTTTCAAGTTGAGACTCTTGTTTTTTGTTTGTGTACATCACTTGCCCTTCCCAAGTTAACACTACAGGCACAGGAGACTTAACTCTGAGTAGTATTAACAAAGAAAGCTTCACTGCATCTTCTGTGTTCTCAGGGTGGCGTGAATTACCTAAGCCCTAGAGAAAAATCTGAGAAAGTAGATATACAAAGAGAGCTGGGACTAAAGCTGCAACATCTTCCTTCACTTTGTCACTGGGTCTCCCTTCTTTCTTTCTTTCTTTCTTTCTTTCTTTCTTTCTTTCTTTCTTTCTTTCTTTCTTTCTTTCTTTCCTTCCTTCCTTCCTTCCTTCCTTCCTTCCTTTCTTTCTTTCTTTCTTTCTTTCTTTCTTTCTTTCTTTCTTTCTTTCTTTCTTTCTTTCTTTCTTTCTTTCTTTCTTTCTTTCTTTCTTTTGTGTGTTGTACAAACTTCTTCCCTTCACTTGCATTTTATTTTTTCAATAATTCTTTATTATTGAAAGTATTACATATGTCCCCTTTTCCTTCCCATTGTCCCCCTCCAGACTGGCCCTGTCCCCTGCCCCGGGCCCTCACCATCACATACCAGTATATGCATAGTCTCTTCTGTGTCCATGGGCCATGTATATAGGCATACAAGTTACTTGGTGGTTACCTCCCACTCTCTCTCCCTTCCCTGACTGATCTTTGAGATTTCACACTCTGTACCATGCTTTGATGTCTGGATCCGCTTCGCTCATTGGTTTATTTTGTTACTTGGATTCCACTTATGAGTGAGATCATGTGATACTTATCTTTCTCTGACTTACTTATTTCACTTAGTATGATACTCTCCAGGTCCATCCATGCTGTGTCAAAGGAAAAGAGATTCTGCTTTTTACTACTCATAGTATTCCATGGTATAAATGTACCACAGCTTTTTTATCCACTCATCTGCTGATGGGCACTTGGACAGTTTCCAGATCTTTGCTATTGTAAATTGTGCTGCTATGAACATAGGAGTGCATACATTCTTTCTGATTGGTATTTAGGATTTTTTTGGATATGTTCCTAGTAGTGGAATCACTGGGTCAAACGGCAGTCCCATATTTAATTTTCTTTTCTTTTTTTTGAGGAAACTCCATACTGCTTTTCATAATGACTGCACCAGTCTGCATTCCCACCAGCAGTCTGTTAGGGTTCCCTTTTCTCCATATCCTCGTCAGCACTTATCATTTGTAATGTGTTGATGGTAGCCATTATGACAGGTGTAAGGTGATACTTCATTGTCATTTTAATTTGCATCTCTGGAATGATCAGTGACTTTGAGCATTTTTTTCATTGGCTATCTGTATGTCCACTTTGGAGAAGTGTCTATTTAGGTCCTTTGCCCATTTTTAATTGGATTGTTTGTATTCCTTCTTTTAAGTTATATGAATTTCTTATATATTTTGATATTAACCCTTTATCAGATATAACATTGCCAAATATGTTTTCCCATTAACAAACCAAAAAGATCCTTTTTTTTGGTTTGTTAATGGTTTCTTTTGCTGTGTAGAAGTTTTTATTTTTATGTAGTCCATTTGTTTATTTTATCCTTTGTTTCATTTGCCCCAGGAGATGTATCTGTAAACATATTGCTATGGGAGATGTCTGAGATTTTGCTGCCTGTGGTTTCTTCTAGAATTTTTATAGTTTCACGACTTACATTTAAGTCTTTCATCCAGTTTGAGTTTATTCTTGTGTCTGGTGTAAGTTGGTGGTCTTAAGTTTTATTTATTTTTTTGCATGTACCTGTCCAAATTTCCCAAAACCATTTATTGAAGAGACTGTCTTGACTCCATTGTATGCTCTTGTCTCCTTTGTCAAATATTAATTGAGTAATAATTTGGTCAATTTCTGTTCTATTGATCTAAATACATGTTCTGAGAACCAGTACCAGGCTATTTTTATTATGGTGTCACTGGATCTCTTTTCTATAAAGTGGAGAAAATTCCTGTTCTTTGGTATATTGAAATCCATGCTACTATTTGAATGTTTCAGATACATGGTTCACTACTTGATTCTTTTTTTAAAAATATATATATTTTATTGATTTTTTACAGAGAGGAAGGGAGAGGAACAGAGAGTTAGAAACATCGATGAGAGAGACACATCAACCAGCTGCCTCCTGCACACCCACCTACCGGGGATGTGCCTGCAACCAATTGATTCTTAATTAAAATTGTTATGAGTTAATACTAATTGTTGTCCATGGCTAATACGTTGATGCTCAAAATTATGACACCTTCTGAATTAAAATTTGTCAATATGGTTTGTATTAATTTTTGTGTTGTGGCTAATATATTTTTTTTAAATATATTGTATTGATTTTTTACAGAGAGGAAGGGAGAGAGATAGAAAGTCAGAAACATCGATGAGAGAGAGACATCCATCAGCCGCGTCCTGCACGCCCCACTGTGGAGATGTGCCCGCAAGCAAGGTACATGCCCCCAACCGGAATCGAACCTGGGACCTTTCAGTACGCAAGCAGACGCTCTATCCACTGAGCCAAACCGGTCTAGGCATGGCTAATATCTTGATATTCAAAACTGGTACCTGGCATATTGAAATTTTTTTCACTGAAAAGCCATCATTTGTTGCTCTTTTTGATATGAGTTCCATAGGTTTTTAAAAAGTTATTGAATGATGAAAGCAAGAAAGTTGGGAATGAAAAGGCCTTTTTGGCAGTTTCCTCTGTGCAGGGCCTGTGGAAGTTCATGACCCATCTTATAAAGTTAGGAGGGAGGGCACTCTTAGCCTGAGAGGTAGGAGGAATGGGAAGTCGGGGGGAAAACTAGACATAAATGGGGAGGCTATGGCTGAGTCACTTAACTCGAACAGTAATACAATATTGAGTACAGTTAAAAATCCAGTGCTTCAACTTAAACACACAACATCTTCCAGGGACCCAGGGTCTTGTACCTGCTCTGTCACTCTGGGTTATTCATAATCACAGATGAAAGATGCCCTGTAAAAACCATGTCTTGGGATAATGCTGTCATTTTTCTTCCCAGAGAGGTTGGAATGGTAAATTAGTCAAGATTTTTAATGCTCAGATAACAGAAACCAAGTTGAATAATATATAAAGATACAGGGGAGCTCACTCTAGACTAAAAATCAGCAGGGCCCCATTTACAGTAATAAATGACTTTTGAGAGCCTATAATATTTTTCTCTTTCTCACTCATCTCAGTTATATTCTAAACACTTGCTGTTTCTTTCTTCCTATAGAAACTCTTCCTTTTACTCAGTGGATGTAATAGATATTGTTATCATGATGTACTCTCCTCCTGAGCTTACAATAAAGCAAGACGTTATTAGTTCCAATATCAACTTTCCAGGAAAGAATAGGATTGGCCTGGTTTTAAATATGTGTCCACTTCTGTTTGGTTCAAACATGACTACTAATGTTTAACCTCTTGACCATGTAAAGGGTGAGAAGTTCCTAGAGATAAAGAGAATCATGCTGAGCTGAGAACATAACATAAAATATGTCTACTGTAGGTAGAGCTGTAAATTAGAAATGGCACTCAATGTTCTATATAGGAAACTGGATCCAAATAGGAACAGTAGAGAACAAATTGGGAGGCTGTAGGATTGCCTTGAATGGATCAGTTCAAAGGTAATGAACATAACCTACAGTTATGCTGGCAGGACAGGAATCAAGTACGGAGATAGAAGGAAATGGGTTCATAGCAAGATTGAAAATATCACATAAAAAAAGCTTATTTCAGTGGTACCTTAACAGATATGTTAAAGCTGATAGAAATTAAAAGTTCCAGTTGCTGAGATAGGAGTTCAAATTAGATGGTAAATGGCCACAAATCTAGGAAATCCCTGGAAATAGGGATATAGAGCCAGTAATTCAAAAGAACAGGTAAACAGTGCATTCAGCAATAGAAACCAACCTAGGGGAGTGGCATTGTTACCTGTACTGTTTCCACCTTAGTTTCTTCTCTCATTCATTCTTGAAGAGGTCTGGTATGCCAAATGGAACAAAGCAATAAGAGTCTAAGACCAGGAACACTATGCCACAGCTGGGGCATCAGTCCTTTAGAGGTTGAGTCTTGTCCGGTATCTGGAGTTATGTATTGAGTCTTGGCAGAATATCCAGATCCCATCCAGGACGCCCAGGTCTGACCCTATGCATTTACACATTGGTCTAAGGCTAGCAGACCTTTGCCAGCTCTCATTGGCAGGCCAGTGATTTTGTTGATATACTTCAGTATTTGCTCAGGAACAGGTAAGGACATTGATGACTCTAACTAAGAGGTATAAGTAATAGATGAATTTTTGGCAGTAATGCCATTATTGGTATTTGAGTCAACTGTGAGTGGTATTTATTATGCCCAACCAAAAATACTCTTTTTATTTTTCATTGTTTCAGTTTTCCTCCCATTGATTCTCTTCTTTTCTTCAATTGTAAATTGGTAACATTTGAACTTCACTATCAAAATTCAGTATTTTCAAAAAAATTGTGAAGCCCTTTGTAACAAAAGAGTTCTTTTTCTAATGCAAATAATAACTCCCTAATTGTTCTGTAATATTGTGTTTTATTGCATGTATTTTTAAAGCAGGAAACACCTGCAAAGTGATAATCTTTTTTTACCATTTTTTTTTAAACCAGGCAGCAATTCTGGTCTAGGACAATTTCAATTAAATTAAAAAAGATTCAATAATGGAAACAGGGTGCGGAAAATGGGGAAAATACATCACATGAAGCAAAATTGTTTTGGAACAGAGAATTTTATGTGGTCTCTCGCAGGTTTCAGTGGCTTTTTAAAGAGACGGCTGCAGACCTTGATTTGCTATCCATTTAAAAGTTTAAATCTAAGGTTGTTTTTACAATGATGCCTCCATTTCAAAGTGTTCTTATTAGGAGCTGAGAGCACCCAAACAGAGAGGTGAACTTTTAAAGCACAGAGCTTATAATGAAGTTGCACTAATATGAAGCAATTGCTCTGTATTAGACTCCAGAGTTGAATTACATAATTTATACCTAAGAATAAGATGAGTTCCATATTAGGCAAATTTTTCTCTTTGAAACCAGAGAGAAAACTTATAAATGCACCTCAACTATCTTCCTGAAAGAGCATTGTTATTGGTCTGCAGCTACAGAGCACTCTGTTCTCTCTTGAATGTACCTGATTATTAATTCTTAAGCTGTTGAAAGGAGGCCTTGAATTGGAACCTATCCCACAATGCCCTTTATGTATTGCAACTCTCAGAGGCCTCTGCCTCCCACACTTTGGCAAAGACTCGCTTAACTTGATATGCTTATGTATACTTTTCTTCTTAACAGAAGTGGCTAGGCCTGCGAAGAGAGGAGAAGTGGGAGAAGATTCTGGGTAATAGACACAATTACAACAGCTTTTGAAAGAATATTAAGGAGAGGTTAGATTTTTGTAGAAGAGAAAATCTTTCTGAATGTAATATTGATACAGTTGTAATTAACTAGTTATTAGTAACAGGAAATGAAAGGGCAGAAATTATAGGCATGTTCCCTGCAAAACACTGGGAGAAAGGGGCTGGACAAAGGGAGGATAGACACATGCCCAGTAAAGTTGGGGTGACATAGGGAAGATGCTTGCTGTCACTCACACCTGGGAACAGAGGTCATTGGCCAGAATGGAAGTGGCCACTGCAAGCCCATGAAGCTTTGGAATTCTTACCCCCTTAAATGAAGGAGTTTGCTCTCTTATGCTTTTGGCTCTCTTGGAACTTCATGTGACACTGTGTTTAAGGATTATTTTGCTCCTGCTTCCTTGATTCACCACATGGGCCACAGTCATGAGGATCATTACATGCAATGGGCCAATGGACTGCAACTAGTCTGATGCTGCATTGGGCCTGGCTCCAACATGAAAAGGAAAGTCTGGATTATGGCTCTGCTTCCAGCTTTACTGAAACCACAGCTATACTTCTCCTATAACTAGACTAAGGGAAATGGGACTCTGAAAACCCAGTGACATAATTCCATAAAAATAAAACTTTGTACCATGTCTTATCCTTCCATGGACACCTCTGTAAAAGCTTATTTCAGTGGTACCTCAAGAACCCCACTTCTACAATATGGCTGATTATATTTTTCTGGAAACAATCCTATCCACAAGAGGTACTTCTGCTTCACCCACAATTCACAGGGATTGAATATTAATATAAAACTTTAAATTACAAATTCAAGTACAGCCTGGGGCTCACAGAACTAAATTCTTCATAGGTTTCTTTTCTCTACCAATACTGCTTTATTATACTTTAGCAGCTCTAAGAAAATGTTGAAATCCCTTTGTGAAAATAGAAGGCATTGAAATGGCAATTATTGGCTCATCTTAAGTACAAATGTAATGGCCAGAGCTTCTTTGGTTTTAACTTCTAACAAGTTTCACATGAGGTCCCAGAGTCAACTATTAGCTCATTTGTTGATGATATTTGGGTACTTTCTTGGTTGTGTGCATTAACTGTAGACTAGAGATAAGAGTTTTAAGCCCTGGATTCATCAGCAGTGCTAAGCCAAGTTGATGGAATTTCTGAATGATATTGGTAAATACTAAGACCTGTCAGATAAATGAGGAAAAAACATGTTATGGGATACCATCACTAAAAGGAAGGACAAAGAGAAGACAGAAACAGGAGAAAGGAGTAAGTTATGGGAGTAGTGGATACCTCAATCACCTTATTGTGCTGTGTTAGAGACATCCTCAACAGGCCACCACAGCTGTTTATAGTTTCCTTTTGAATTCTGTGTTCAGTGATTTCATGTTGACCGCTTGAAATGGGCACAGTGGGAATATTTACACCATAGAAATTGGCAAATACTATAAATCAGGGCTTTTTTTCCTTCCCCAGTGCACAGCTTGTTAAGTATCTACTAGCACATTACTGACCTTAGTTGTTTCTTTGTGACACAAGAGGTCTAAATTACCAAACATGTCACAGTTGGAGAGAGTTTGGGAGAGCCTGAGTTAGTTTGGCAGGAGCCAGTTTCAGGACCAGAAATAAATTGAAGTTGACATTCCACAGTTGCCTGAAATCAGAAGCATGTTAAGATCATGGAAAGGAGAGGTCAAATCAGTTGATAAAGGTATATTTTGGGGCATTTTGCACATAATATGAGAAGGATCTTATTAAACCCCCAGGAAAAGTGAGTAGGCTGTGGTTGAGAGAGGTTAAATCTGTTCCACATAGCACACAGGTAAGAACCAATTAGATTATATTTTAGCCCAAAGTCTTAATGTTTAATTCCTGAACTACATAATTGTTCTGTGGCCTAGACCCAGTCCTCAGCATTTAACTCTTTTTTTTAAAAAATTTAAATATATTTTATTTATCTTTCACAGAGAGGAAGGGAGAGAGATAGAAAGCTAAAAACATTGATGAGAGAGACATCGATCAGCTGCCTCCTGCATGCCCCTTACTGGGGATGTACCCACAACCAAGGTATGTGCTCTTGAGCCCTTCAGTCCACAGGCTGACACTCTATCCACTGAGCCAAACTGGTTTTGGCAGCACTTAACTCTTACTAGTACTTTCTTTCCTTTGATGCCCCACATAGCCTCTGTGTTCAAGTAGGCAGATGTTTCCCACAATGTTTGAAGTTGCTATCTACATTGTAACCTATATGAATATTGCTTTTGAGGTATTACAGTGCACACTCTGTACAGTTGTACATAGCTTGTTTACCTATAGTCACTTTCCTCTAAATCTACAAAAGTAAAGAACATTCTTAGCCAAAAGATCACCTGCTTCACTCTAGAGCAGTGATTCTCAACCTTTTTTTTAATGCTGTGACCTTTTAATGCAGTCCCTCATGTTGTGGTGACCCCAATCTTAAAATTATTTTCGTTGCTACTTCATAACTGTAATTTTGCTACTGTTAATGAATCATAATGTAAATATCTGTGTTTTCTGATGGTCTTAGGCTCTACAGCAGCGGTTCTCAACTTGTGGGTCTCGACCCTGCTAGCAGTTTTCAACCTGTGGGTCACAACCCACAAGTTGAGAACCGCTGCTGTAGAGCCTAAGACCATCAGAAAACACAGGTATTTACATTATGATACATAACAGTAGCAAAATTACAGTTACGAAGTAGCAACGAAAATAATTTTAAGATTGGGGGTCACCACAACATGAAGAACTGTATTAAAAGGTCACAGCATTAAAAAAAAAGGTTGAGAACCACTGCTCTAGAGATAAAAACAATTTACCCTCTTTATCTAGATATATAATCTTTATTTCTATCATATGTTTATTCATTTGTTAATTCAATAAATTTTTGTTAAAAACTTATGGGCACTGTGATATAAAGTGGGACTACAACAGAACACAGGATTGAGAGGGAACCATGTATGTCTAACTTGGAAGCTACAGAGGGACAGAGGTGAAAATCTGGGCTTGAGAACTATGGATAGGAGCCTCATACTTTCTATACTATCATAGTGACTCCCTCTCTTTTGGATACAGTATTTCTCTTTATTATAAGCAAAAGCCTTAACCTGCCAACTTACACTTTTTTTTCCTCCTCTACATTATGTCTCTGGCCCTAACCTAGGACCTTCCTCAAGAGATATTACTTGTAGACATTACTGGTCTAATTATTTTCTCTTCAGAAATTCTGATACTGTCTCAATATTGTGTCATTTTGGTTAGCTCAGTGGTCAGCAAACCCTGGCTCCAAAGCCACATGCGGCTCTTTGACCCCTAGAGTGTGGCTCTTCCACAAAATACCACAACCTGGGCAAGTCTATTTTGAAGAAATAGTGTTAGAAGAAGTTTAAAAAATTTGACTCTCAAAAGAAATTTCAGTCATTGTACTGTTGATATTTCGCTCTGTTGATTAATGAGTTTGCGACCACTGGGTTAGCTCAAAAAGCATATAATTTTACTTATTGATATGTACTTTATTTGTATTTAGTAAATATTTTGATATGTTGATTTAGTAAAATGCCTTTGGTTTTGAAAAAAATCTTTAATTTTGATTGGGACATACTTAATAATTGTGCATTTATTAATTATATATGCACCTCAATTATAAATGATTATGGCCTTAGGTGTTTTACACAATGATGAATAATCCAGAATTCCATGAGGTAGTAATTTAGGCATGTATGGATAGAGGTTCATACATGCATGAAGACAGATTAAGTTAGTGGTTCTCAAAGTATGGTCCAAACAGTAATATCAATGTTATTTGGGAATTTATTAAAAGTGCACAGTTTAGCCCCAGCCCAGTCCTACTGAATCAGAAACTCTGGGAGTGAACCTAGCCTTGTATGTTTTGATAAGCCCTACAGGTGATTCAGGTGATTCTGATGTTAAAGTATGAGAATAACTGGTTTAAGTAATACCAGTAAGTGAAATTGATAACAATTAAAGAACAATGCAAATGTAATACAGAATGATATAATTCACTCATTTTGATCAAACCAATACTAGTTTGGATATTTGGGTATATATTTTTTTCTTACTGTGTTCCTAAAAACCAGAAGTATTTCAGTATTTTTCACTTCTTTTGCAAATAACCATTACACAGATTTATAAAAAGATTGGTTATACACTTTCATTTCCTCAAGTGGTCATTTACTTGTTAAGATAATACTCATTCTCTGGGCAGCAGACAAAAGACTTAAAGACACACACAGCTGAAGGAAATTAAAAGGTGACAAGTCAGAGAACAAAGATGAGTATTACCATGGTCTAGAGAGGGCGGCTGTGGAAAAAGCAACCTGCCTTTATTGAAACCTTCAGGAAATGAAAGTGTGTGTTTTTTGTTTTTTTTTTTGTTTTTTGTTTTTTGTTTTTTTTTTTAATAATGATTTCTTTCGAGGAGGATCTTAAACGTAAGCAGATGCAAAATTAGCTTTGAGATTAGAAGTACAGAATTAAAGTCCACAAATTTATTATCGCTTTCCCTGGTTAGCTGATATCTATCTCTCTGGTGTAGAGGGTTAATAGGTATACCCACTTAAAAATCATCTTGTATTTAGAAATTAGACCAATTCCATATACAGAGAACATTTTCATTTGCTTATTTATTCATCAATGCATATTTACTAGGTCTCACCACATTATTAACTACCTAAGCTGCTATAAAAGGTATAGGGTGGGAGTGGGGAAGGGAGGAGACAATATGAACCCTGCCCTTGGGGCATTTAAAGTTTACCAGAAGAGAGCTACCATTGCACAAATGAGCAAAATAAAAGGGAAAAGTGAGTTTGCCATAAAATAGGTCAAAATAAAGGGCTATGAGAGGTCGGAGAGAGAAAAGTGTTCCTTCTAGCTTTGATCAGCTTTGGTCCAAAATTAAATAAAATTTTTATTAATTAGGTTCTTGTTCTGTCTCTTACTGTCACTGGCAACTAAATTGCTATAAGAATAATCTTCTCCCATGGGAGATCTAACAGATAGACCCTAATTGCCCCTGCCAGGTTCACTACAATTTAGCTCTGAAAAGAATGACAAAGAGGTCCAAGAGGCAAACAATAGATTTTGAAATATTTCATCTTTAAGGGTGTGAGCATATATGATTCCAAATAGGGGGCTAGGGGGAACACAACTGAGCATTAATTGCTAACACCTAGGGTAATTAGCAATAATTACTCCAAGGAAGCGGGGAGCAGCCAAACAGACTTAAAGGCAGCATTTCCAGGAGCTTCTACCACACTGGGAACCTAACGGTTTCTAGGTTAGAGAAAATAAATAAGTTTTTTTACAGCAATTTACTTAGAGAGTTATTAAGTTGCACTATGAAGGACCCCCTGAGGGCAGTTTATTTATATATTATTAAAACTGGCAGCTCCTCCATCCAGAGGGAGAGCTTATTTGCCCATCCCTTGAGTCTGAGCCAGTCTTGTGACTTGACTTTGACCAACAGAATTCAGGGAAAGTGAAATTAGGCAACTTTTGTCACTAAGTCTTAGGAGACCTTGCAGCTTCTATCTTCAACTTCTAGGAATGCAGCACTGAGGTCATCTGGAGAAGAAGCTAGTCTAGCCTACTGGAGGATGGGCCCTGCTGTAGAGAACACCCCAGCAGAGGGCACCAGCTTCAGACGTATGGTATGTATCTTTGGTTTACTAGAAAATGGTGTACCTTGAATATTGGACAGTCAAAATAGATTCTTTTAATACTTTGCTCTCCTCTATGACAAAGTTATTTTAAATACAGTGGTACCTCGAGATACAAGGTTCGTTCCGTAACCTTGAGGTGTGGGAAACTATGAGACGCTCGAGTCGCGGTAAACTGGTGGGTCCTGTGCAGCCGGCCTATCTGCGAGATTACTCCTATCTCAAATGTTGCTCATATTTCAAAGCAAAAATCGCTCGCTCCACGGCTCGTATCTCAAAAATCTCGTATGTTAGGGCACTCATATCTTGAGGTACCACTGTAATAATAAAATTATATTTTTGGTATATTCTTTAGCTTTAAAAAATAATTGCCAAGTAAAATAATGAGCAAATGTCAATTTCAAAGATATTCAAATAGAATATTTTATATTTGAACTAAAAATTGTGCTTACCAAACAAAAATATATCTAACAATTCTCACTTGGCCTCACATTAATTTTTTTTCCTTTTTCTTTTTGCAGTTTTATAACTTCACAGTCAGTAGTTGGTTCTCATCCACATTAACTCTTTGTAGGTTTTGTAATTTAGTGATAATTTTGAGAGCGAGAGAGAAAGAGAGAGAGAGAAAGAGAAAGGCATCTATTTTTTGTTGTCTCACTTATTTATACATCCATTGTTTTATTATGTGCCTTGACCAGGAATCAAACCCACAACCTTGGCATATCAAGATGATGCTCTAACCAAGTGAGCTACCCAGCCAGAGCCTTGCCTTACCTTTATACAACTTTTACATAAGTAAAATCTCCAAGTATGTAGGACAATGATTATAGACAAAGAAAGGGCACTTGAGTTCATTTATTCTATCATTGTTAATTTCAAATCTTAAGCACAAGTATATGTAGTAGTACCTTAGGGTTGGAGATACAACTTGCACACAAAGAGAGCTTAAACAATTACCAATCATTATGAAATTCTTCTTATAACAATCATGGGTAGCTGACACTGAGGGGAGCACCAACTGTTCTCCAAATTATTTTCCATGTTGAGTATAATGTTTACTATTGGAAAACTAAAAAAAAAATACTCATTTGAAGCTATGTATATAATATTAGGACTCAAGAACTTCAGCATTGTTTAAAAATTAGACCAATTCTGTTGATTGTTCCTCCAAAATTTATGTTGAAAAACCTAATTCCCAATGTGGTATATGGAAGTGGACCTTTGAGAGGTGATTAGATCATAAAGGTAGATTTTTATGAGATTAGTGCCCTCACAAAAGAGACCTCAGAACTGCTTCACCCTCTATGCCATGTGAGGACACAGCCAAAAGATAGTCATCTATGAGTCAGGAAGGGGTTCTTACCAGGATCAGCCATGCTGTTGCCTAAATCACAGACATCTAGCTTCCAAACTATGAGAAATAAATTTCTGTTGTTTGTACATTACCTGGTCTATGGTAGGAGCCTGAAAAGACATTGTTTTTTTAGGGTGGAGTAGTTTAGTAGTTATCTAAATAGTGTCTAAATTGTAGACATTATGTATTTAGAAATACTGGGACATGGTGATATGAAAGAGAAGAGAAAGCTGACTTTTAGTAATTTTTGCTATTTTGAAATTCTGCAAACAATGTACCTATTGACCGTACCCTACGTGGACTGCTTCCAGACATCCATGTCCCATCTGACTGCAACTCCATCAATGAGCCAGGTTAGACCAGCAAATGAAGTGCCTAACTAACCCAAAGAACTGTCAGAAATAATAAATGGTTATTTTTTTGCTACCAAGTTTTGA
Organism: Lasiurus borealis; assembly: GCA_004026805.1. Lineage (NCBI taxonomy): Eukaryota > Metazoa > Chordata > Mammalia > Chiroptera > Vespertilionidae > Lasiurus > Lasiurus borealis. The sequence continues at coordinate 25,107 of PVJN01018839.1, forward strand.
GATGATTACATAGCCATAGAGAACTGTGCAGGGAATAATCACCTAGAGTAATTGGCCTAGATTTTTCTTCCCAAAGTCAGAAACAAATTTAGGAGCTGTAAATGTATACTAAGCTCCATGTTCAAAGTTGAAGGTTAAAATTTGGAGAATATAACATGTAGGTGCATGTTATGGCTTTTTAAAGAAAATGAAGCCATTTAAACAAAATTGGAGAGGTAGTTTAAGAGGGAAATAAGAAGAGAAGGTTGCTGTGGGGAATAGAGATTTAAAATGATCTTGATGTTGGTTAAGTAGGAGAATATTTTCAAAGAAAACCTAGTGTTTAAACCCCTGAGCACAAATCTTCTGTAGCATCCTTCATGTGAAATCAGACTTTCAGGAGTGGGATCTGAATAGTCCTGAAATAATAAAGACTACAGTCTGAGAAAATACACAAAGCTCCATTTTCTAGACCAGGAAGAATAACACATTGTGAAGATTGATATTTTTCAGGTATGAAGCTTTAATATGCTTAGTTGACAGGTGATTTCTGGAGAAGAAGCTAAGATATGTTGGGGAGAAATTGGCACACACACACACACACACACACACACACACACACACACACACACAAAAGCCCACTGTAACCACTGTTAACGTTTTATTTATCTGAGGGTCAAGTATATAATCAAAGATAAATACTGCTCCTGTATTCTGTACCTGAAATGTCTACAAGCAGAAAACTGAAGGCATAGAAAACTGGAGTTATTTTAATCATTTCTTCCTATTCATTTCATGATTTTAATGACTTCCATTAATTTTCATTCTATGCCGAGACCGGTTTGGCTCAGTGGATAGAGCGTCGGCTTGTGGACTGAAAGGTCCCAGGTTTGATTCCGGTCGGGGGCATGTACCTTGCTTGCGGGCACATCTCCAGTGTGGGGTGTGCAGGAGGCAGCTGATTGATGTCTCTCTCTCTCAATGTTTCTGATTTTCTATCTCTTTCCCTTCCTCTCTGTAAAAAAATAAATAAAATATATTAAAATTTTTTTTTCATTCTATACCAAACATTTCTTTTTTTAAGAAATGTGGGGGGGAGGTTAGCTATAGTTTGGGAAAGATGAAATGCATATTATGAAAATTGGAGACTGTGGTTACCAGAAGAGGTGACAATCTGTCCAGGTGAAATTAAACTGAAACTTGTAGGGATGAGAAATTCCTGCAAATAACGAAGGGTCTATGTTATGGAGTACAACAGATGTTTGCAGGTAGAACAATGAGGGAGGATGTGCTTCTGAAGGAGGATGATCAGGGCTCCAAATTATGATCTCAATTGACCAATGACAAACAAAATAAACTTGAAAATTTAAATTTTAGTGGTAAATATAAACTCTCATGTACCACTGGGACATAATGAATAGAAATTTAGGATCATAATGTGGCAATGGGAAATATATGTCTTATTCAAACAACATGGAGTGTAAGGACATGGTAGCATGAAGTGATTTTTTTTCACTTGAAACATGTATAATTTTATTAACCAATGTCACCCCAATATATTTAAAACAAAAACAAAAATACATACCCAAAGGGTGAACCAAGGATTAGGAAATCTGTCAAGGGTCTTAAGAGATTCAAACGCTAATTCAAACTTACAAGACTGTGATCTTTTCATTTGGAATGTGACAATTCTAAATAGTAGTACATTATTTGAGAGTGTTATTCACATTTGGCTAAAGCAGTATTAATGTTCAGCAAACAAATAAGTCAACTAATAAGTAAACTGACCCTATGAACAAAAATGTACTTAGGAAATGCTGTCACAAGGCAAGACCTGAAACAATGTTTTAGGGAAGGAGTTTGTTTTCCTTTTCTGTTGGTGTTTGCAGTAGTAACACAGGAAAACTAAACTCCTACCTACCCCCAGAGCTTTGCCCAATTCCTCAGGTGGATTGGAAGATAGGCTAGGTTTTATTCATAAATATCTTAATATAAGGAGCATTAATTTATAAACCCTTTCTATTGTCTGTTGTAGAATTTTCAAATGAAGGAGTAAAAAGAGAAAGAGGGAAAGGAAGTGATTTTTAAGAAGAAATATGTATTTGGTCTTTGCCCTCATTTCTGGCACAGAGCTCCTAAATCCCTTGGAATTTCTTTAGTTATCAGAGCTATAAACATTTCTTTTGTTATGTTAATGAGGTGATTTGGGGGCTAGAACCAACCAGGTTATTAGAGAGTTGAAAGTCTTAGTATTTCTCACCCCTATTTCCTGAAAGGTAAAGAGGGGCTTCAGATTGAGTTCAGTCATTAGTGACCATGATTGAATCAATCATGTCTATGTTATGAAGCCTCTATTTATATAACCTCAAAGCACTGGATTCAGAGAGCTTCATGGTTGGTGAATGTGTGGAGATTTGGGGAGAATGGCTTGTCATAGGGGCAGCACAGAAGCCCCATGATCTTTCTATGTCTCACTCCACTTGGCTGTTCTTGAGTTATCTACTTTTATACTATACTGGTAATTCAGTAAATAAAATGTTTTTCTGAAATCTGTGATTCATTCTAGCAAAGTAATCAAATGTAAGAAGGGGATCTAGGGAACCTCTGATTTATAGCCATTTATTCAGAAACATAGGTGATAACCCAGACTTGTGATCAGTGTCTGAAGTGTGTGTGGGAAGTTTTGTAGGTTTTAGCCCTTAACCTAACCCAAGGAGGTGGCCACTGGAACTTCCAATTTATAGCTGGTAGGTCACAATCACAAATGCCAACTTAGGCTTTTGAGCAATTGGCTTCTGAATTGTAGGACAGTCTTGTGGGATCAGATGGTATTTCCAGGTAAGTTCTGTCAGAAATGAGTTTAATTTTAGGACACAGTTGGTGCCCCAAAATCACTTGATGGTATGGGCATTCAACCCTCTCCATATACTTTGGAATTGTTGGGTTGTTAGAACTTCTTTTTATAGGATAATTATTTTTAATAGAGTAGAGGTATGATGAGTGATAGAGAAATTTGTAGAGAAATATAAAGAGAAAAATAGATCGGATATTTTTGTAGAATAGAATAAGGTATGTCTTGTCAGAGGATGTGAATGAGATTTTCATAATAAAGATTACAAAATTGGTAAGAAGATATGGCATACAAAGGTGTGGCTAATTTTTATTTACTGTCTGGGCATTACTAGGACATGCCTATGAAAACAAAGGAATTGGTAATGAGTAATATTCTTGCTTGAAAATGATTTCACATGTAGGAAACATTAAGAAAAACTGCTGGTTTAGGCTTATTTTAACCAATAAAAAAAAAAACAGCTTGATAAAAGGACAGTGCCAGGAGAGGAAAAATGGTGGCGGAATAGACAGATGCATCTGGAGCTTTGTTGCTGGGCAGAGGGAGAGAGAGCAGCTGAGAGTTGCACTGAGAGTGTTTGTTGGCAAGTTAAGAGTCAGTTATCCTCCAGGAGAGGGTGGGGGACTGCTGGACAGGGCACTCCTGACCAGGCAGTCCCACTGCCATGGGGTGTTTGTCTGCCGAAGCCACCAACGCGAACTAGGAGACCTGAAAGCTGCAGCTGAAGCACTCACGGAATAGCCAGGGGACCCAGAACACCACTCTCCAATCTGCGCAGACACATGGACTCAGAAGAGATCCATACGGCACACGGAGAGGTCAGATTTCGCCTGGGATAAGGTGAGGTCTCCTGTCTCGCAGAATAGAGACACGCACACTGTGGGAACTGGGCTGCGAGAGAGCTGCCTCTGGAGAGGTCCACGAATGTGGGGCAGGGTGTGATCCCTAAGTGTTATAGCAAACTCTCGGAGCTGTTGACAGAGGGGAGTTCTAGAAAACAACTGATTTTGATCTGAGTTAGAAGGACAGCCTGGGAGTTATCACAGTGTCCCAGCTACAAAATCCCCACAAACCAGTTTTGAGAACCACAGAGTAGCAGGATCTGAGCACAACCTAGACAGGTCCTGAGCTTAATCTCAGAGGTTACTTCTGAAACACTGCCACCCAGTGGATGACACACAAATTGACTCTCACATAACCACAAAAGAATAAAAAGATTAAGACCTAAGCAGTGGAGTAAAGGGAACTGCAATACCCTCCCAACTGGGAAACAGGAGTGCCAAGCAGAACAATAGTGGAAATGAATGACGATTCTTTTTTTAAAAATTTTATTTTATTTTATTTTTCATTTTTGCATATTTTAATTAAAAACTATTTTTTTCTTTCCTCCTCAATTGATTTCACGTTTTTAATTATTACATTTTTGTTTTCAACTAGTATTATTACTACTACTATTTTACCTTTTTGGAAAAAAAACAAGTGTCATTTTGTTTTTGCATTATTTTACTTTGGGATGAGAGTTCTACATTCTATTTTCATCTTTCCTTTAGCATAATTTTACTCTATCTCAACTCTACCTTTACGCCAACACTTTCCTCCTAACTTTCCCCATTTTGTTGTCTTGTTTCTCTTTCCCTTTTTTATTTTAGATTCTCCCTATTCTTTCTCTTTACCTGGTTAACATTTCACCCCACTTATATATCTAATTTCAAATTCCCCTACTCCAAGTCCATATGTACCTCTCTATTCTTGTCTTCACTACCCAAAAAGTTGTTTTTCTCTATGTCCTTTTGTTGCTGTTTGCCTGAACAGTGATTATATCGAGTTTTTGTACTTTTTCGTGAGATTGTTTTAGCTTATTCTACTTGTTTTATTTTGCTTTTTGTTTGCTTTGTTTTGGTTTGATTTTTAGCTCTCTTTTCCCTCACCTACCTCCATACCAGTTGTTATTTGTAATTTCTATGAATCTCCAGATACTGGTTGCCGGCATTTGGTGGGATTAGTGAATGTTCTATAAGAGTTTTCTCCTGACATCTATATTTTGTTCTACTTTTCTCTCTTATCCTCTTTCTTTTCTCTCTGACTTATTTTCTCTTTCTCTTTTCTTCTTCTTCTTTTATATTTTAATTTTTTGTTTATTTTTTTTTCTCCCTCTCCCAATTTGATTTTGGCACTTCTTTCTTTTTTTTCCCTCATTTTCCTCTTCTTATTTCTCTACTTACCCCTAATTTGTCTTTCAATGGTGTCACCTTATTTGTGATTATTAACATCGTGAATACATTTCTGTTCAGTGCTTTGTGTGTTGTACCGGGTTGTATTGTAGTTTGTGCCTTTGAATCAATGTAGGACAGAGAAGTACATAACCAGACACCAGGAAAAGAAAGACCATGGGCAGAAGAAGCAATAGACCACATATTACCAGAAAAGATAGTTATCGAAATGAAAGCAGAAATGAGCCTGCCAGGGAAAGAGTTCAGAGAAATGATCATAAGGTGGATGAAAAGAATGGAAGACAAAATCGACAATGTGAGTAACAGCCAAGAGGAAATGAAGAAGAAGCAAGAAGAAATGCAGAGGAACGTAGAAGAAATTCAGAATAATTTAGAAGAAAAGAAAAATGACATCACTGCTATAAAGAACTCAATAGAAAGCATCAAAAGTAGATTAGAAGATGCAGAGGACCTCATCAGTGATCTAGAAGACATGGCAGGAAAAAATACCCAAGTACAGCAGTTTCTAGAAAAAAAAATTAAAAAGCAAGAGGAGAGCCTAACGGAACTTTGGGATAACATGAAACAAAACAACATCCGCATAATTGGGGTTCCAGGAAGAGTGGAAACTGAGCAAGGATTAGAGAACCTGTTTGAAGAAATACTGACAGAAAACTTCCCTAATATAGGGAGGAAAAAACCCACACAAATCTAAGAAGCTCAAAGAGTCCCAAGCAAAATGAACCTCAAAAAGCTGACACCAAGGCACATTATAATTAAATTGGCAATCATCAACAAAAAAGTAAGAATCTTAAAAGCAGCCAGAGAGAAACAGAAAGTTACCTACAAAGGAACCCCCATCAACTTACCTACTGATTTCTCAACAGAAACTCATCAGGCCAAAAGGGAAGGGAATGGAATTTACAAAGTCATGCAAATGAAGGGTCTGAATCCAAGACTATTGTACCCTGCAAGGCTTTCAATCAAAATTGAAGATGAAATCAGAAGCTTTACAGACAAAAAGGACTAAGGGAATATATTACCACCAAACCAGAAATGCAAGAAATGTTAAAGGGTCTGCTGTAATAAAAAGAAATAGGAAGCTAAGAAGGAACTCAGGGGTAAATACTAAAAATGGGGTCAGATAAGTCCCTATAAATAATAACTTTACATGTAAACGGATTAAATGCTCCAAATCAAAAGACATAGGGTAACTGAATGGATAAGAAAACATAATTCATATATCTGCTGTCTACAAGAAACCCAACTCAGGAAAAGAGATGCACACAGATTGAGGGTGAAGGGATGGAAGATGGTATTTCAGGCAAATGGAAATGAAAAAAAAAAGCTGGGATTTCAATACTTATATGTGACAAATTAGATCTCAAAGTGAAGGACATAACAAGAGATAAAGAAGGCCACTTCATAATACTAAAGGGAACAATCCAACAAAAAGCAATAACTCTCGTAAACATTTACACAACCAATATAGGAACACCTAAATAAAAAAAAAAACCCTCCTGGAGGATATTAAGACAGAAATTGACAGCAATACAATCATCGTGGGAGACTTTAATACCCCACTGTCACCACTGGACAAATCCTCTGAACAAAAAATCAGCAAAAATAGATCATTCCTAAATGACTCACTAGACCAGATGGAATTGACATCTTCAGAACATTTCACCCCAAAGCCACAGAATATACATTCTTCTCTAGAGCACATGGGTCATTTTCAAAGAGAGATCATATGTTGGGTCATAAGAAAAGTCTCTTCAAATTCAAGAAGATAGAATTCATATCAAGCATTTTCTCAGACCACAGTGGCATAAAACTGGAAATCAACTATAATAAAAATAATAGAAAGAAATGAAACACTTGAAGACTAAACAGCATGCTATTAAACAATCACTGGGTAATCAAAGAGATCAAGGAAGAAATAAAAAACATCATGACAACAAATGACAATGACAATACAATAATACAAAATTTATGGGACACAGTAAAAGTAGTCTTGAGAGGGAAGTTCATAGCCCTACAAGCCTACTGCAAAAAACAGGAAACAATGGTAATAAATTACCTAAACCTACAACTCAAAGAGCTAGAAAGAGAGCAACAAGAAAAGCCCAGTGTAAGCAGAAGGAAGGAAATAGTAAAGATCAGAGTAGAGATAAACAACATGGAGACCAAAGAAAAAATTAAAAAGATCAACAACACCAAGAGCTGGTTCTTTGAAAGGATAAACAAGATTGATGGACCTCTAGCTAGGCTCACCAAGAAGCAAAGAGAGAAGACTCAAATAAACCAAATTAGAAATGAAAGATGAGAAATAACAACAGACCCCACCAAAATATAAGGGATTGTTAAAAAATACTATGAACAACTTTATTCCAACAAATTGGACAACATGCAAGAAATGGACATATTCCTAAGAAAATATAACCTTCTAAAACTAAATCAGGAAGAATCTAAACATCTCAATAGTCCAATAACTATGGAAGAAATTGAAGCAGTCATCAAAAAGTTTCTAGCAAATAAAAGCCCGAGACCAGATGGCTACACAGGAGAGTTTTACCAAACATTCAAGGAAGAATTAAAACCTATCCTCCTCAGACAATTCAAAAATATTCAAGAAGAAGGAACACTTCCAAACACCATCTATGAAGCCAGCATCATGCTAATACCAAAACCAGATAAAGACAACACAATGAAAGAGTATTATATGCCAATATTTCTCATGAACATAGATGCCAAAATTCTCAACAAAATTCTAGCAAACTGGATACAGTAGTACATCAGAAAGATCATATACTATGACCAAGTAGGATTCATCCTGGGAATGCAGGGATGGTACAATATCTGCAAATCAATAAATGTTATACATCACATAAACAAATTGAGAGATAAAAACCACATAGTCATACCAATTGATGTAGAAAAAGCATTTGACAAAATCCAACACCTTTTCTTGATAAAAACGCTCAACAAAGTGAGAATAGAAGGATCATACCTCAACATCATAAAAGCCATATATGATAAACCCACAGCTAACATCATACTCAATGGGCAAAAACTAAAACCATTTCCCCTAAGAACAGGAACAAGACAGGTATTCTTATTCTCACCTCTCCTGTTCCACATAGTACTGGAAGTATTAGCCCTTACAATTAGACAAGAAGAAGAAATAAAAGGCATCCAAATTGGAAAATAAATGAATCTGTCCTTATTTGCAGATGACATGGTACTGTACATAAAAAATCTGAAGGACTCCATCCCAAAACTAATTGACTTAATAAATGATTTGGCAATGTAGCAGGATACAAAATTAATGTCAAGAAATCTGTGGCATTTCTATACACTAATAGTGAAATTACAGAAAGAGAGACTAAAAGAGCAATCCCATTTACCATCGAACCAAAAAATTAAGATACCTAGGAATAAACCTAAGTAAAGAAGTAAGAGACCTATATGTAGAAAACTATAGGACACTGAAAAAAGAAATAGAGGAAAATGTTAAAAGATGGAAGAGCATACCATGCTCATGGATTGGGAGAATCAACATCATTAAAATGTCCATACTACCCAAAGCAATCTATAGATTCAATGCAATACCCATTAAATTACCAACGACATATTTCACAGACCTAGAAAGAACTCTTCATAGATTCATCTGGAACAAAAGAAGACCACAAATAGCCCCAGAAATTCTGAGAAATAAGAATAAAATAGGTGGGATCTCAATACCAGATTTCAAGCTATATTACAAAGCAACTGTTCTCAAAACAGCCTAGTACTGGCATAAGAACAGACATATAGACCAATGGAATAGAATAGAGAACCCAGATATCCACCCAAACCACTATGCTCAACTAATATTTGACAAAGGAGGCATAAACATACAATGGAGCCAAGATAGCCTCTTCAATAAATGGTGTTGGGAAAATTGGACAGATACATGCAAAAAAATGAAACTGGACCACCAACTTATACAAAATACAAAAATAATCTCAAAATGGATACAGGACTTAAACATGAGAGGGGAAACCATAAAAATACTAGAGGAATCCACTGGCAGCACAATCTCAGACATATGCCGAAAGAACTTCTTCACTGATACTGCTTCAAAGGCAATGGAAGCTAAAGAAAAAAAATAAACAAATGGGACTACTTCAAAATAAAAAGCTTTTGCAGAGCAAAAACAAAACAAAACAAAACAAAACAAAAAAAAACATCAACAAAACAACAAGAAAGACCACTGTATGGGAGAACATATTTGCAAATGTTATCATTGATAAAGGTTTAATCTCCAACATCTACAGCCAACTTATACAACTTAATAAAAGGAAGATAAATAATAAAAAAAATGGGCAACAGACCTAAATAGAATCTTTTCGAAAGAGGATGGAAGGATGGCCAAGAGACACATAAAAACATGTTCAAAGTCGCTAATTATCCGAGAGATGCAAATCAAAACGACAATGCGGAACCATCTTACACTTGTCAGAATGGCAATCATCAACAAATCAACAAATGACAAGTGTTGGTGAGGATGCGGAGAAAATGGAACCCTTGTGCACTGCTGGTGGGAATGCAGACTGGGGCAGCCACTGTGGAGAACAGTATGGAGCTTCCTCAAAAAACTAAAAATGGATCTCCCATTTGACTCAGCAATCCCACTCTTAGGAATTTATCCTTAGAAAGTAGAAACAGCAATCAGAAAGTATTTATGCACCCCTATGTTCATAGCAGCACAATTTACAATAGCCACAATTTGGAAACAGCCTAGGTGAGCATCAGCAGATGAGTGGATCAGAAAACTGGTACATCTACACAATGGAATTCTATGCTGCCATTAAAAAGAAGTAATTCTTATCATTTGCAGCAACCTGGATGGAACTGGAGAGCGTTAAGCTTAATGAAATAAGCCAGTCAATGAAGGAGAAACACCCCATGATCTCACTCACTTGTGAATAATAAAGAACATTGTAAACTGATGAACAAAAGGACAGATATAGAGGCAGTAATGCATCAAACAGACTCTCAAATTATAGCAGGAAGATTAATGAGAGTTGGGGTAGATAAGAGATCAATCAAAGGACTTGTATCCATGCATATAAGCATAACCAATGAACATAGACACGGGGCGGGGGGATTGGGGTATGCCCGGGAGGGTGGGAGGGCACAATGGGGAGATATGTATACAAAAAAAAAAAAAGAAAGAAAAGGACAGTGTCAGCAAATTTGGGTTGGAAATAATTATGATACGATAGAGGTTCTTCATATGTAAAGCAGGGAAAGGCAAATCAGGTTAGGACTGATTCAGGCCTTTTAAGGTATATCTTAAAATGTTGAGAGAAAATCAAGTTTTAATTGCATGGCCAAGGATTAAAAATGAATTAAGTTAAAATCAGGTAAAAAATACATAACAATAGCAGTGGTAATAGAGTTACTACTATAAGCTAATTACTTTCCCCATCACTTTGAATATGTTATTTCTAGAACAATTTGGTTTCACATTCACCAAGAAACCCCTAAAAGAGAAAGGGGATGTGTGTGGGATAGAGGTTGGGGATTCTGAAGGGAATTGATGTCACTGTTCATAGATACGCTCAGAGATTTTTGAAGATTACACATCTAAAGTAAAGGAAGACATCCCAAATAAGGAATAAAATCATGGCATAAATATGTAAGAAAATGTTCTGAATTCAAAATATGCTAAGGCTTGAGAAAGATGCCAACCTAGAGTAATTCTCAAAATAAGGAATTTGGGGTTGCTTGTGGATGACAGTGATAGAAACACTGTTCACTACTCTTGTTTACTTCCTTTTTGGTCTGAAGAAGCTTCTAACTGGAAAGAACAAACATAGCAAAGCAATATTTAAATACATGGTGAGGGGCATAAATGGTAAAGAGAACCTTGCTATTTTCTACATATGTATTTCTGGACCACATCTGAAACTGGAACAGGGCCATGTCTGAATGAAGCAGTCATAGTCAGACACTCACTCTTCCATCTGTAGTATATCTGTGTTTCTGTCTGTTGCTGTCATTCTTTAAAATAAATATTAACAAGTTTATAATCATATTATATGGCATTAAATCTTATGGCTATTATTCCAAGAAATAATGCTCTGAGAGCAAAATAAGTGCTAACAATAGTAATTTCAACACGTAATTTTGGATAGTGCTCTGTGACTTTGTTAGGAAATCACATGTCATCTGATTTGAATATTAAATAGCAGCTTTGTTGGCATTTTCTAGTGCTTGAATATTTTCTATAGATTTATGGCTCCTTGTGTAATTACTGTAGAACATATAACAATAATTCTTATTTAGTAAATAATGCTTTTAGATATTCAGAATAATGAGTACAGGGTATTCATAATAATAATGGAAGTATTTTAACAGTAACTTAAGATTTTAGAAATTGCTTGAGAATTCTGGGAATCTGGTTTCTTGTTGCTAAATCCCTAAAATTAATATTGATCAGCAACTTGCAAACACTAACTGAACAATATTCTGCTCGAATCAATTATAGCAAATTAACCTGATTTCATTTTTGCTAATGTCGGTGGAATGTTTGTTCCTGGGCTGCCTCAGGTTTACTGCAACTGATTTCAGTAAAACATTTTAATCTTGTTATATTCTAATAGCGAAGATGGAGATATTAGAGATGAATTTTATTACCATTTAGTAAATTTGTAGCTCATTAAACCATAATATCTATTAGTATCTTGATTAACAAGTCACTATCATCTTAAAGCTACTGTACTAAAGTCAGTTCTGTGGCTATGTTCTTGGCCAGGTTCTCACCAATGACTTGAATGAAGCTAAAAAAAATTACTGTCACATATTTACATGATTAAACACACACAACATATAAATAACATACTGGCTGATAAGGATTCAAACATTTCAAGCAAGTTCAAAAAAGGTGTTGAAAAAAATTAGATGAAATTTAAATGTAACAATTACACTTAACAAACCCAACTATATATATATATATTTCTAAAAAAACAATTTGGTTTCCCCTTCACCAAGAACTCCCCAAAAGCGAAAGGGGATGTGTGGGGGATGGGAAGGCTGGGAGGTGGCTAAGAGAATCAATAACACTGCTCTTAGATAAACTCAGATATTTTTGAAGGTGCCTTTGTTAGGAAATCACATGTTATCTTATTTGAATATTAAATAGCAGCTTTGTTGGCATTTTCCAGTGCTTGAATATTTGCTATAGATTATGGCTCCTTGTGTAATTACTGTAAAACATATAATAATACTTCTTATTAGTAAATAATGTCTTTAGATACTCAGAATAATGAGTACAGGGTATTCATAATAATAATGGAAGTTTGTCTTGGAATGCTTCCCATATTCTGGGAAATCCCTTAGTCTTGAGACAACAAGATGAGTTGCCCACTTTGGTTAAACTCAGATATTATATATATATACCTAATATGCAAAGCCCTCTGGAGTTTGACAGACTGGAATTTGTTTGCTTGTGCACTGGCCTCTAGTATAAGTATGGAATGCAGAAGTCTTAGATTTATGATAATTTATGTGAAAAAACAACCCCAGAAGTTTTAATTGACTGAAAGTTCAATATGAACTTACAATGAGACAAGGTTGCCAGGAAATCTAATGCAATCTTTAGTTTCATTAACAATAATTTAACAATCCAGAACATACAAGGTGTTATTATCCTTGAATTCTATATGGGCCAAACTATGTATAGAGTATTATATTCAGTTTTAGAGTGTCATTGACAAATGGGCATAAATCTAGAGGCAGATGCCTTAATAGAAAAAAAAATCTTGGTATCACATCATGGGAGAAATGGAGAAGTTTCTTTGAAAAAGAGAATACTGTAGGTGAAAGAACAATTGTTTTCAAAAATTTGAAGGGCTCAATCTTTTCTGTGCATATAAGTTAGAGATTATATTTGTTTAGTATACTTCCAGGTAACTAGAGCCAATTAATTTAGGTTATAGGGAGATGAATTTTAATTCAGATTGCAAAAAAGAAATGAGCAAGGTTCTAACCTCCCATCTCTGAAGACATTCATACAGTTGTTAGAATGTTTGCTGCTTCACAAATCTACCTATTTTATTTTTCTGCATTTTCTGGGAGATTGCAGTAGGTGATTTGTGAATTTCTTTCATCTATGATTCATCTATGATTTTATGCAATAGCAAATAATCAGACTTGGAAATGG